>AYEL01087164.1:0-103595 GCA_000484575.1 Olivierus martensii
TTTAACTTATTTTAAAAATTTATTTTGAAGCTATTTTTTTCTTATTTTTTCCATTTTTTCTGAATTACTCTACAATAATTTAATATTTTAAAATAAATGAACATATTCTCAATATATATCATAATATAACAATATAATAGAAAACATTGCAATGGATAAAAAGACTAGAAGAAAGATTGGAAAGAGAAGTATACTAGATTAAAAAATAATTTTTGATCTTTCAGAAATGACAAATTTTCATAGTATAAACTATAGATATTTTATATTTTTGTATTTTAATAATAAAACCTTCTTTATTTTTTCTATTACTGGAATTAGCCTGAAACATATGAATATGAGTAAAGACGTGTAATTGGCCTCCAATCAACACCTTGATGTTTATCGACTGTTTAGATTCTATTATCAACTTTTTGGAATCAATATTGACTACTTTGGAGATTCCTGATTTACACTATTTCTGAAGATATTCATTTGTCAGTGATCTATCTGCTACTGCTGCTGGTGGCCATTATATATAATATTGATTACTTAATTGCCACTGTGAATATCAGCTAAACAATTTTATTATTATGAAAAAGCATCTGGGAAAAAAAAGATAGTGGCTGATTTTACTATTTTATATATTACATATCAGTAATAAGAATTTTCCAGTTCTTGCTACAGGTAGTGCTTGACTTACAATGGGATTCGAACCAAATCCTGCTGTCATAAGTCAGAGCAGTCATAAGTTGTAAATGCCTAAAATTTATGGATTTCACACTACTAATGTTTTCTATACATTACAAGTAGTTCTTGTTTATAAGTTCACAGATTTACAAGTTTTTCAAATATGAAGTATAAAAATAAATTGAAAACATGAACATTAATTGCAACAAATAAATTCTAAACATTCATAAAAAGGCATTTAAATTCACATAATAGCTATGCAATCAGTTTTGAATGTTATATGAACTGCCTATAACACTAATTTAATAACTAAATATACAGCACACTTGGCAGTAGTGACTTCAAAAGTATTTTATTTAACAAACGAAGTACTTTCGGTCTATCTACTAGACCATCTTCAGCGTTATATTGACTTACAAAGAACGTAAAAGAACATAAAAACATAATAATGTAAAAGAACATAAAAGGAATACAATGTTTGTTCTTATAATTCAAATTTAAATTCATCAAATCTTTATTATTTGATGTACGGAAATAATTTAAATTTGAATTATAAGAACAAACATTGTATTCCTTTTATGTTCTTTTACGTTATTATGTTTTTATGTTCTTTTACGTTCTTTGTAAGTCAATATAACGCTGAAGATGGTCTAGTAGATAGACCGAAAGTACTTCGTTTGTTAAATAAAATACTTTTGAAGTCACTACTGCCAAGTGTGCTGTATATTTAGTTATTAGCTATGCAATATAATTCAATTTGTTTTGTAGTAGATACTCTGTTGTCTTCTTCAAAATTGGAAAATTCAAAATTGAGGCAGAGAAAAGGAAGCAGTGCATTTTCTAGTTTTATTAGCATATTCTGTAAATAACTTCTATTTCCAGATTGTGCCTAAGACAGTAGTTCATCTGCATTAAAACTCATCTACTTATCTGTCAAAAATAATAAAGAATAAAAATTCTTTAACATAAATATATACAAATTCTTTAATACAGGTACTCCTCACTTAACGACTGGGTTGCGTTCTCACAACTCTGTCGTAGAACAAATTGGTCGGTAAGCGAAAAACTTGTCCCTATATTAAAATATTGGAAACAAATTTCAAAATTAAAAATTTATATCTTAATTACGCACAAAGTACATTATTTTTCTTCAGTTTTTTTTTGGAACTACGAGTGCGGGGGGAAATTACAAACAAAAGTCGTAAGCGATGCGTATGAGCAAAAACCAAATATTCCATTAAAAAAAATAGTCTTAAGCTTGGACGTAAGTTCGAGCAGTTGTTAAACAGGTAGGTTGTTAAGTGAGGAGTACCTGTATATGAAATAAATAATTTCTTTATTATTATAATTTCCTTGATTTTTAAGGTTATATTTTCATTTATTTAGCTAAATAAATCATTGTTTAATCATATACTATTGATTTAGTTGGCCTTTACTTAATTTTATTGTGGTCAAATTGCATTGCTGAAACAGAACTCCTGGTTTTAACATTATGACTATGAGAAATTGATTCTTAGTTAAGAGTTCTTACTTAATGAGCTTGCTTTAAGAATGAATTAGCTCATAAACAGGAATAACTTGTATATATTATCTTAATAAACATAAAGATCATAAAACTACAAGAACCAGATAAAAGAAAAGATTATTTATTTATATCGGTCTATTGGATCAGGGACTTGAACCCATGGAATTACATTGACCAATCACAGAATTTACTGATTACATCACTGTTGCAAGTATTCGCAAAATTGCAAGTTTTTGCAAAATTTTTTTTTGTTATACATACTATAATGAAAACAATGTAATGGATAAAAAGACAATAGTAAGTTTTTTTGAGAAATTATCTTTATACTATAGTTCTATATTACTTTCCATTTTACTAAATTAGAAAGCAAATAGTACTTTAATAACAGCATTATCATAATAATTTAATAGCAGTAATAATAATAAAAAAAAAAATAGCTGCAATATCTATATATTCATTGGAAAGGACAAAGCAATAGTTCCTTCATTTGTTGCAAAACAGTCTTCAAATGATTGTTTATACTTGAGCACAAATTTCCTTTGATGGTTCATGGGTTTACTATCTCACTTCAGAAATAACTGAACACAAGAAAATGCTTTTATTCATATTCTATCACTGTTTACATTATATCACATCTGTTTGTTCATTTATGCATATTTGCTTGTGGTGTCTAGTGTAAATCCACCTTCAAAAGAAACAAATTCAAAAACAATGACTCCATTTGTAAATTTATCATGTTTTCATTATTAACTTATTATTCTCATTATATTTTTGTTTAAATATTTAATGTAGGTAATGCTATACATTTTTATCAGATTTCCTAGTAATATTGGCATATATTTATTTCCTTACCATTTTTTTATTTTATCAAGAATTAATAATCCATAGAATTCTATATGATCCGAGATTTGACTGTTTGCATTACAGAAACTATAACAACAATAGTAAGTTTTTCTGAGAAATTATCTTTATTTATAAAAATCCTTTCTTTAAGAATATAAAATAAACAGATTACAAAAGTTCAAAAATTATCGATTTTGAGAATATAAAATAATTCAGCTTTTGATCAAAATCAATTTAGTGTTTTCATAAATATTTTCAAGTCACATGTTCAATTAAAGCATGTAAAACTATAATTATAATTTACAATAAATTAAAATACCATTTTTCTTATCTTTGTTATTATATTTCAATATGTGCAAAAATTTACAAAATTTGTAATGATTTGAAATACTTATAACATTGTGCATATAGCTGAGATAGGTGTTGTGATAAAACATCCTGATTAATTCATTTTTTTTAATATATATTATATATTTGATTGGCTCATATATAGCAGAAAATCTTCTAATCCATGATTAAAATAAATAAATAAATAAATAAAAATTAATGTATTTTGCACAAAATTTATTGTCATTTTTAATATATAATTAATTTTTATGTAAATCAGTTTTAAATAATTTATTTATTATAAATGATTTGAATAAAAATTAAATTTTGATATATCTGAAATACTTATACAGTATCATATAACAATTCCTTCGTCTATGAATTTAATGTATTGCTAAATTTCATTTGTAAATTTTTCAATTTACAAATTTTGAATTAAAATCTTTTCAGTTTGTAATTTAAAATTTGTGTTTATATCACAAACTCAGAGATACTTGTAATAGTAAATATAAAATAATATATAATATGTAAATATAGTAAATATACTTAATTATATTGTATATTAGCTGCATTATATTGTATATTAGCTGGATTAATTAGTGTTGATTTGAGCCTTCAAAATAAAGACAAAAAAGTGAAAGTTATGCTAAGTAGTCATACGAAATAATGCAATGTATGATTTAAAAAAAATCTATAAAATCTGCAATTTAACTATCAGAAGAGCAAGCACTATTTTAACAAGAAGTATAACATTTACTTAACTTATATTAATAGATAACATTTGGATTAATGCTTTTGATTTGATTAAATTATCCTTAGTCACATTTCAAACATAATTTAAATTTATATTTACTGTATAGTTACTGTAGAATGGAGATTATTTTATGTTCACAATTTAAATTTAAATATTCAATTATCACATATAAATTTAATCTTTAAACCACCTATATTAATTATATATATATACACACAACATTATGTATGGATTTAGTTGTTTATAATTTATACCCAATTATGTTTGATAATGATAAACAAACATAATTTATATACATTTTATTTTTTACATAATATTTTTATCTTAATTTATTTGACATTTTTATTCATTTTTTATTTTTTATGGAACATTCATGATGCTGGGATGTATTCTGGAATATTTTCATTGATAACAAATGCATGTTCTTTTCTTTTTTGGTTTTTTATAGTCTCTACTATTTTTGCTTCAATTACTGACAATATAGTTTTCATAAATTTAGCTTATAAAAACTATATCATTAGTAGAGACTTATACAAAAATACTTTACAGATGATATATACAACTAAAATAAAAAAAATGAATAAAAATGCCAAATAAAAAAATAAAAACTATTGTTAAACATGCAAAATAAATATTATATAAAAATAAACATTTTATTTTGTAATAAATGTCTTGTGAAACAATACCTAAAAGTCATTTTATCTACTATCCTATAGCCATTATTAGCAATACATTTTGGCTCTCTTCATCGTATACATATACCACTTTTGTTTATGAGCAAACATTTTTATATTATTAATATTATCTAAAATTATGATTTAAATATCATTTAATTTGAAATATCAATGAATTGATATTTCAAATCATATAATAGCAACATTCATATTATATAAATGACTTTTTGGAAAGTTATTAGAATTGCATATTTAATGTTATACAAGTTTATATTTTCTCTATTAGTGCATGTTTTAATATTTTGTATTCACAAAATAATTTAATAACTTAATAATAAATATTATTCAGTTTATACTTTTAATACTGTATATTATCTCAAAGTATAAAGTTTATACCTTTATACTGCTTTAAGTGCTTTTTTTTTTGTGGACTTTGAGACAAAAGGTTAAGCAGTTTGTTATAGCTTTGATTACTGTATATTATTCTGAGAGAGAAGATTTAACAAAAATATATAAAAAAATTTCATCAAAGAAGCATAAAAATGTTTATATTATAGAACATTAAAATTCTGGCTTTATGTCTGTATAAATAAATAATTATTCATCATAAACTACACAAATGATATACTTATGAAGTATTAGGAATATTTCTTTTTATTTAAATATATCATTATTGTAATTTCAAAGTTTTTGAATTAGATATTGCAATATATGTATATACTTGGTCATTCATTTAAAAATAAAATCTTTAAATGAAATGATTGCCTTAGCAGACTGTAAAATTATAGTCAAATATATTAACGGACTTTTATCACCTGACATGATTTATTATCATGTACCCCAGTTTCATTCAAGAAAGCACGATATTCTATTTATATCCAAATTTTGCACAAACAAATTTCGTAACTCATTTTATATAAAAGCTGTTATCAATTTTAATAATATATTGTACTAACTTCAGACATTAGTTTGCTGATTTGTGTGTTGGTGTTGTTTTTTTTTTTTTTTTGGTGTTGTTGTTTTGTTTTTTTTTTTTTTTTTTTTTTTTTTTTTTTTTTTTTTTTTTTTTTTTTTTTTTTGAGGGGGCTCTACTGTACATTTGTACGCTCAGAGAGTGTTTGTAAATAAATAAATAAATAAATACTGCTGTATCTATCACAAAGACACTCAAACTTTTTAATTATCTGTATATATCAAAATGGTGATCATTATAAAAAAGATAGAGGTAATATTATTTATCCTCACTATTTTTGAATTAATATAATGTAAAGAAAATTTTTTAATTATCAAACAAGTTGCTATTTTCACAATGACTTGATGGCATAAAGCTGATTTTTTTATGTTTAAGAATCTTTTTAAGATCATTCAAAAATCTTTTTATTTATTATTTTATAATATTTCCATAAAATGAAGAATTTGTCTTTATTTCACAAATTGTACTACATTTGTATTATAGAAATGAAAATTTTTCTTCCATAACTATAACTAAATTTTAATATTACTGCCCAGTAATAAACTATAAATAGTTTTATTTATAGAAATTAGAGAAAATAAACTCAAATAGAAAGATAAATCAGAATATATCCATAATTTTTGTTTGAAAGAGGCAAAAAGTCAGATTAACCCAGAAAATTTACTTTATAATAAAGTGATTTTGATACTTAAATTGAAGGTCAAAAATGAATATATTTACTTAAAACATGTTACAAGTTTTCCTATATCTTTCAGAGAAATTTTAATAATTGTGAAAAAAAATTGAAATATTTTTTAACTAATACAAATAATTTATCTAATTTTATTATCACATTGTTTTGTTTGAATAAATTTATAACAAAATTTACCGTATAAATATTGTTATAAAATAGATTTATTTATTTATTCTGTGATGAACTGTACATGTGTAATGTTGCAAGTTTTTTAAATGATGATATTTATATTTAATAACTTTTATTATTTGAAAAATAATCCTTAAATTTGATTTAAAAATTTATGAATATGCATATTTTGTAAATTTTTTAATAATAATCCTAAATATATGAACATTTTTTTATGTTTTTAATGTTTTAAATGTATGTGTTCATATTATTGTTACCAGCACTTGAATTTATATAAAGAGATATTTTCTCTTTTTAATTCACAGATATGAAACTGGAATTTACTAATATGCATGATTTTATTATCATTTCTACTAACTAAATTACCTAATTTAAGAAAATTTTTAAGGAGGAGAATAATTCACTTTATTTGGAAGCTAATTTTAAATTATATAATTAAATTAAAATATAAATATATAGTATTGCACAATAAAAAGTTATGCAGAGAAAAATCTCAGAATAAACAACAAAAAGATTAAAACATTCTGAAATAAATTTTAATTTTTCCTTCATGTTTAGAATACTTAAAAGAATAGCTTTAAAAAAGAAAAAACAGAAAATTTAAAATTGAAATGCAATTCAAATGACATGATTTTCACCAATTAAATTCATTGATTCAGTTTTAAAATTATAATGGTACATTAAAATATAAAAAATAACGTTCGTAGTTTATAATTGTTAAGAATGAAATAATTAATGATCATTACTTATTAATAAATTAATTTGCATAGTTTTTATTAATTTACATATTTTTACTTTATCAAAAGATATTCTTTTGTATTTTCTAAATTTATTGAAAAATTTAAACAATAAATTTTTTTTATTAATTATTTCATTATAAATTTTATGTTTCACTATATTAGATTTTATTACAGCAGATAACCACTATTTATTTCTATTATTTAACTGCAAATAATCAATAAACTATTTTTTTCTGAATTACAGATTTTAAAAATTATATAATACTTTTATAACGAAAATTTTTTCAAAATATCTACTAACATATATTCATTTTTATTATAAATAAAGTAGATTCATATTATGGATATTTTATTTTATTTTAGGTTAAAGAACAACTCAGTCAGTACTCCATTAGTCAGCGGTTATTTGGAGAGAATGTCCTTGGTTTATCACAGGGATCTGTTTCAGATCTCTTGGCCCGTCCAAAACCTTGGCATATGCTGACGCAAAAAGGACGTGAGCCTTTCATTCGCATGAAAATATTCTTAGAAGATGATAATGCTGTACATAAACTTGTTGCCTCCCAGTACAAAATTGCTCCAGAAAAATTAATGAGGACTGGAGGATATGGGGGAACTACTACTTCACCAGGTACAAATACTATATATTATATTTTTGAGATTATTGTTAAATTTGAAATATAACTGTACAAATTAATATTAATAAATTTGTTTTTCTTTATACATAGCAAGTGATCATAATCAGAGTGATTACATCTTACAATAACTTTTTAATAAAATCATTTGCATTATTAAGTTAACTAACTTATAGAAAACAATTATAAATCCATAAAACTTTTATATGATATCTTTTTCAAATAATATTTTTCATTTTGATAAATAAACTCTAACAATTATGGAATTCTGTTAAACAGTATAAAATTTTATCTATGAAAGAGAAAGTTTCATAAAAATTTATAGTATAAAACCAAAAATAATGATTCTAATTTTCATCAGTTTGATATCTACCCATTTTCTTGGCTACATGTTTAGAAAGAGAACAATATAAAATATTTCAGCTAGATATACTTTGAAATCCAAGTAATAATATAGGAGGAATACAAATAATTCTTTTTTCTTAATTTTTTTCAGCTAATAATAAAAAAAAGAATCTAAACTATCTTACAGGACCTTAAAATAAAATAAAATTTTATTTTAAGGTCCTGTAAGGATAGTTTAGATTCTGTTTTATTTTAATTTGGGACCTAGTTGTCAATTTGGCTAATAATACTTTTATAATCATCATTTTTTCCATTCCTGTTAATGTGTATTGGCATCTTAATTATATGAAATAACACTTAAGTTTTTATACTTTAATAGCAGTTAAACTCTAACAATTATGAAATTCTGTTAAATAGTATAAAATTTAAAATAAATTAATAAATACAACCGAAAATTATAAGCATAAAATAAATAAATTATAATAATTATTATAATAAAATAAATTATAATAAATTAATGTGATATGCATACATAAGGATTATATTATTATAATATGTAATTCTCATGTTATGCTCAGTATTTACAAAATGAAGTAAAAATATCTGCTTATCCAAATATATGTTATTTTTAATGCTGATTAAAAAATTGTTTATTGTAACAATTTAAAACATATTAATTCTTTAAAAATATAGCATACAAATATACTTATTCATTTGCTAAATATCATATGCAAAATCAACAAAAAAAAGATTTCCAATATATAGTATTTCTAAATTTCTCATTAAAATCTAACTTATCTGGAAAACTTCTAATTGAATTAAAATTAATAAATTTATTAAAATACATAAACTAAAATTCAATTACTATTCAAAATAAATTCTAAATAGTTATATTTCTATAGTAATGAAATTTTAAGAATAAATTATTTGGCTTATTAGAATCTTTAATTTCATGAAAATATATTAGGCATAATACAATTAATATATGTATCATGGATTAAAATATAATTTAGATTAAAACTTGATAATGTAAGCTCTTTTATATATTGTTATATAAATAATACCCTTCTATTATTAGTTAGCATTTATAATCTGACTAAACATACTAAGTAATGATCTATGGGCCAAACAGTATAGTGTCGACTAAATACTGTCTGTTCTATAAAATATTAATAAAAATAATAATTAAATAATTATTTAAATAATAAGTAAAATTATTTCAGAAACATTTCTTAAAAATTAAACTATAGCAAACTTAAAATTTTTAATTTCTTTTTTCTTGCATGATAAACTTTTTTATAATAAAATGCAGCTTGTATTAATTTTTTATAAATTAGATCTAATGTGAATGATAATTATCTATCTTCAGTAAAGTTTCATAAATTAAAAATATATAATGAATATGTCCTATTCGTATACTTTTGTAAAATTAATTTCACTTAGCAACAAATCTATGAAAAATATTTCTATGAAATCTTAAGGTGAGTTTACACTAAGCAGGTCCAAGCAAACAAGCACATTCTAGCCAATGCTGATCTTTTTATTTGTATTCATAAGTGGAGCATTTTCACCAGGGGTCTTAACAGTTTAAAGGGTCATAACTTTCTGAAGTTATGACCCTTTAATGAAAACTATTATACTTCATTGACCTCCAATCATTTAATAAAAACAAATGGTAATAAAATAATTGTAATATATTCTAAGAGTTTGAGTTTAATCATAATGAATATGATGTATTTCTTAATTTATATTAAAAAAACTGTGGAAATCATTTAATGAAGCTCCAAATGTGATTCTGATTTGATATATATATTACGATAAACAAATTGTTTATATCGTATATTTTTTAAATATACGATATAAACTATTTGTTTATCGTTTTATTTTATTTTTGTTTTAAATTTTCGATTTCAAATAATAATCAGATTACCGTGTATACATATGCAAATTAATTTGCATTGAAAGCTTTTAAAAGTTTTATTGCTTCTAACGAAATATTTACTTAATAATGTTTACCAAGATGGATTTAATTATTTAAAAAAAATGTATGTAGATAAATATAATATATATACATTTACGTATAAAATATTCAATCGATTTAGTATTTTATCTGTAAAGCGCACAATTTTATAACATGTACAACATGCTAAAGAATGAGATTACTAAGTATTACATGTTTCGTGTTTTAATAATTAATTCTGAATTTGCATAATAATTCTTATAGAAAGCTAGTGAGCTTACTACATTTACAGAATTCGAGTAAAATCCTGAATACAGCACGATAATAGATCGCTTGGAAGAACATCAGCTGGACGAAGTACCGCAATGTGTTGCTTCCCAGCAGTACACGTTCACACACTTATTCGCTTCTTTCCTTTGCTATATTAAAAATATTTTTACTTTTCCTAATTGGAGTTTTCAATTATAATTCGAACCGAATATGCAAAAATTATAAGCATTTAAAAGCATTCGTTAATGGAAAAATTTGTTGGCGTGACAACTTCAGTATCTCTAGAAAATTTTGACTCGGATTTTACTTCGTTAACGAGTTTTGTAAAATGTAAAAATATTCGATTTTAATAAAAATAGATTTTTGTTTGAAAATTTTCGGGTAATTGTGCATCCCTAGAAAATTTTGACTCGGATTTTACTTCGTTAACGAGTTTTGTAAAACGTAAAAATATTCGATTTTAATAAAAATAGATTTTTGTTTGAAAATTTTCGGGTAATTGTGATTTGTTTCCACAGATATTGTTGCCATAGAACATAAACTGACCAATTTTATGTTCTAACAACTCATAGTAACAGCTTGAACTGTCGCATTAAATTTGACAAACGTTCATAATTGTTTTCTAATGTCCAGTATATGAACAGTTATAATTAAGCATCCATGTTTAATCTTGTTTTATTATATTTTTGAATCCTGTTTAAAGGTATAAAGCGTTGAAATCAGATAATTTAAATGTAAAAAGCATAAATCAGATTTACCTCAAAATTTACTGTATTATATTTAACGTACATAAAGTTTATAAGCTTTATTGCTAAACTTTATTAAAATATTGATCTTTTTAAATCATAATATAACTTTTTAACTGCAACATTTCCTTTATTTGTCTTTATATAGATAGGGAGTGGCACATATATTCTGTCATATAAATGTAACAGTTTATAATTATAAAGGTTTCAGTAACTCAAATATTTTTAATTTTTTCTAAGGAAAATTATATATAATTTATTTATGAAAATGATATTTCGGTGACAAATCACATGAAAAGTAAAATATTTGCATAAAAATCCTGAAAATTAATTATTTATTTACAAGAAAATGTGTTACTTGTCTTATTTGAGCGATTTTTTAAAAAATAAAACGATGATAAACTTTATTTTCTTTTGTTAAAATTTTTAAAATCTATCCATATTTCTCCCGTGCAAAATCAATACGGCACAACTGCAAAAGTTCACAAAAAATTGCAGAAGAAAGAAAGAAGAAAAAAAAAAAAAATGAAGTATGACTTTTGCTTTTAATGCCGCACGGTGTAGAAGATATTTTTGCAGTTAATTATCCCTTTTGACCTTTCAACAAAAGTTAAAAAGTATTATATTATTGAATTTTCACGATCACAATAAGTCATTCGAACGATTTAAGCAAATTGTTAAAATAATTTTTAAAATAGTTTTCAATAATATTTCGAAAATGTTCCACTCTTATCGTACTTGGTAGGTTTCCTAATCATAACTTCCTGTCAGATTGCTGCTAGGATTTCTGTCAGATTAGTTCAGTATCGATAATGATAGATCTCTTTTCGAATTTAATACTTAAAAGCTTTGTCGTTCATTAAAACATTGTTGCGGTTGAAAGGCAATTTATATTATAAACGATATATCGATGTGCACAAGTTAATAAAATTTAATATATAATATTTTTTTCCAATTCAATAAATGCAAGTCAAAGCTGGGGGAAACCGCAAAATTGAAAATTGTGTAAAAGTAAAAGAGAAACCTATGTTGCTGACGTTTTTTGGTTTTATACTTTCCTTCGGTTACCAGATAATTATTTTGCCATTTTTCAACAGAATCATTTAGAGCAATTAACTTATAGCATTAACTTTCGGTAAAATTAATGCTCAAACTATTAAATGACAGCATAGCTTCGTATGAACTTTATCAAGAAATGTAAGAAAAAAAAAAAATGATTGATTTTTCTGTAAAACAAGCATTCGAATCTAAATGACAAATGATATGATGCTAAATTTAGCGTATGGACGATCATTATCCGTATTCTAAAATTTTTCCAGTATTCAAATAATTATATTATTATTAAAAAAAAAAAAAAACTATTGATAGCTAAAGCTTTTGTAAAGTACTAATTCCTTAAAGAGAATCAATCCAATAACAATAGCACTAACCAGGGGAGTGCCCATGGCCCCCTCCTTCAAAAAACAATTTACGAAATGAGTATGAATGGATGTAAAACAGAAAATTTTTCGATATTTTTTTAATAAATGCTCAAAATCATAGCGAAAATTATTAAAAAAAATTAAGAAAAAATAAACGAAATAATATTGCTTAATTTATTTTATAGATATTTTTTGCTTAATTTATTTTTTTAATAAATTAAAAAATAAATTAAGCAAAAAAGTAAAAAATAAACGAAAAATAAATTGTTACAGCCCTATTAATAATTTTTAAAGTAATAAAATACGATTTACATATCGAATTAAACAAGAATTTCCATCAAATTTATCACTACATAGAAGAATATAAATTGTTAACTATAATAGTTACGCTCCGAAGAAATTTTGTAACTATTACAAAAATTTTTATTTTTTCTATTTCTTAGTATAATGTAAATCTAAGTATAAGTAACAGAAAGAAATAAGATAAACCATATTCCATATAGGTAATAATAATCATCAGTCGCAAGATCATCTCTGATATATATAAGAATGCACATATAACTTAGATAACAGATATGACATAGCAAAATACCAATACTCCATCAAGTCCATGCAGGACCGATATTGTGGACACAAACAAAGTAAGTGCACTTAGCACAGGAAAAATAAAAGAATCGTTAATTTCGAATTTAATTAATTAGCTACATAATCGATCACGATAGATTTCGAAAAAGTAAAAAAAAGAAACTAAATTAAAGGCTTTTTAAAGTTTGTAAAGTGTCGGATATATAACGTTTCTATGATTAATTTCAGTACTTTTTTCGAACTTTTACTAAGAGAAATAGTTATTAAAATCTAATAAAAATCTTTAACAGTATTATAAATCTTGAAAAATATATATTCCTCTTTAAAATATCTTATGCACATTTTATACAATTACTGTACATAATTAAGAAGTACAGCGGCAGTTATTATCTAAATTTAAGTATGATTTTGACAATAATTCGTGAATGATTATTGTTATACAAATTCGAGAATTTTTTCAACAATAATTCTTGAAATTTGTATAGCATGAAAAAATTGGTACTTGTAAAAAATTCAAGAATTTTTCGAGCACCAATCTTACAAAAAAATTAATTTTTCGATATAGTTACAAGAAGGCTAACTTTTTTCTATTTTTTATTTCGTATATTGAATAAAAGCAAAGCAAAAAGGAGCTTCATCCTCTACTTCATTGTTTTATTATTTCGCTGGCGTTATTGAAACTTATTACATCTGAGTCACGTAGAACAGCTTCTGAAACTTGATGATTTACACGTAGCTGATATTACTGCAGTCTCGTATAATCAAATGAAAACGGACAAACCGATGAATCGAGTGCTTATAAGTGCGTATTGCGTTACCCGACACATAACAATACTGAACTTATGATGTATACACGTTGTTAAACGTAATAGCCTGAGCGTTTCACTGCCTAATCTCGACATACAACAATTTGATAGATTAATAAGGGTTAAGCTTAATTACACACAATTAGTTAGGCAAAGGGCTTAAAATAAATCACCGAATTTAAGCCAAATCGCTAATTACAACCGCAGAAATTACATGTTGAGTCAACATTTACTGCACAGTTTTCGTCACTAGTTATGTGCCACATCTCATGATATCACTCGATATGGATATATATATATATTGTTTGCTAGTTGATAAGTACCTTAATCTTTACATATAAAGTTATCCGATACTGTTATACTAACAAAATTCATATTTCATAGATAAAATTTCTATTTAATTAATGCGAAAATTGAATAGCCAGCGGTACTACTCTGATTTTAGTAATTATTCTATTTAGTAAATTAACTAAATTGGTCGGAAATAAGGCTTGATATTTAATATATTATTAAATCTAACGCATCGTTACGTTATTACGGTAAATTATGTTATGTTACAAAAGTCTGAATCTAGCTTTAAAACTTTTAAAAGTTAAACATTAAGTTATGTCGTTTTACTTAATTGAATCAATTTTGGTTAGAGAATTTTTGATTGACTTTATGAAACTATTAGAGATTTCTAAACTGGAGTCGGTAGAACTGAAAATATTCTTAATGTAGAAAATTGTTTTCGATCAAAATGTTATTTTTAACATTTACAATAATATTAATTAGAAAATTTTATTACCGTATTTAATATTAAAGAAAAATATTAGAAGGGGAGGAAAAATTAATTTAATTAGAAAAGAATATTAATTAGAAAATTTAAAAAGTAAAATATGAATTATTTTTATATCAAATTTAATTAAAATAATTACAATTATTATTTTAATTCAATTGTTATTATAATATTATTTAGAAATTTAACAACAATATTATTTAAGGCATTTTTAATGTATTGTTTATGAAGAGAAAATATAGAAAGAAATTATTATAATTAAAACAATGTAAATTACAACAATGCACAACAATATAACCACATTGTTACGTAATCTATATACTATAAATGGATACAAAAGTGAATTTCTGTGTAGCTGTTCCGTATACATTCCCCATTCCTTTGGGACCAAACTTTACAAACTGACTTCCTATAACCCTATATGTAACAGGGGTACACTGGATCAAAATTACTCCAGGGATTATGGTATTTTGGAGTCACGATGAAAATATATGTTTAATTCTTCTTTCTTCTATTTGGATGTTACTAGATCCTTGTATTAACTGAGAAGATTTGAAGTTTAAACACTGTTAAAGTTCGGGGTAATAATTCTGGGATGGATGACGAAACCCCAACTAACG
Source organism: Olivierus martensii (assembly GCA_000484575.1). NCBI lineage: Eukaryota > Metazoa > Arthropoda > Arachnida > Scorpiones > Buthidae > Olivierus > Olivierus martensii. The sequence continues at coordinate 15,531 of AYEL01087164.1, forward strand.
TCATTGGATATGCGAGATCATCGATTAGGGATCACTTAGGATCCAAAAATGGCGTGGCAATTGTTTACGTCACAAAATAGCAATCTATAATGTGATGTCATAATGGTAATGTTACGTAACAATTGATATGATTGTCAGTATACATATAAGAGGACATTATGCGCCATAAATGCCTCAGAAACTTGACTGGTTATTATATAATAACAATTAAAACAATATTTAAAAAATTTTTTACTATAAAAAAATTAATGTCATAATGGTAATGTTACGTAACAATTGATATAATTGTCAGTATACATATAAGAGGACATTATGGTTATTATATAATAACAATTAAAACAATATTTAAAAAATTTTTTACTATAAAAAAATACAAAAGAAAATATTTTAATAATGTTAACAATACAAATTACGCAATACAATTATTGTAAAAAATTAAATTATTAGAATGTTAATTAAAAATTTGTAAGGATAGTATTTAAAAAATTATTGTTATAACAAAGAAAAAATAATTGTATTTTTCCAATAATTTCAACAACATTAATTAAAATGTTTTTCATAAAATTTTCCTTTCTTCTTGATAAATTCTACAAGAAAAATACCGTACTGTAAATAGTTTATTTCTTTTTTAAAGAATAACATTTATTTGCTTATTATCAATAATTTAATTATGAAGCTTTTGTTGAAATTCATAAAAATTTTAACCAATGACATTAAAAACACCATCTAATTATTTTTAATTCTCGTATTTAACGTTTTGTTTACAAACTATTTCGATTGATTTATGATAAATAAATGTGCATTAACTGTCGAGTTTGCGAATTAATAAAAATAGTTACTCTAATTCATTTTGGTAAAATGATTATTTTAAGACATTTTCGAATGTTTGCTTAATCGATTTTCGTACGAGTTATAAAGTAACTTTATGAAACAACGACATTAAATGTCAACCAAAAAAAAGCAAAAATAAGTATGAACTGAAGGTAAACTGCTGTAAATGAAAGCTTTTAACTTACAACTGCCATTAAAGAATATCAAGAGTTTGGACGACAAAACTGGATGCTAAATCTTCTTTTCGATCCTAGAGATCAACAGAAAAATCCTCGATCTATATTGTATCGTTTTAAGGTTGTTGACACTCAGATATCCTTACCTATTATCTAACAGCCTGTCTTAGACGATCCGTCGATTGGTCATAAGGTCTCGAACCTGAAGTGACTTCCCCTATCTTTACATCGACTAAGTGATTGCTGCTCTGGTTAGATTACAGGAAGCTTTTAAACAAACACTTCCTCTATGGACTAAGACTGGAAGACCATTATTTATGTCGGGCGGAAATATTCTCTGATAACATAATAGTTATGCGCACACTTTCGCATTAAATGATGGTTACAACAATTCATATTTTTCCGTGACAGTTGTGATATATTATTTATCTTAGAATAGAATTTTCGTTAGTTTATTCTTCCTTATCAATTAAGAATATTCAAAACTGTGGGTAGAATCGATGCTATCGCAGAAATTAAACTTAATTAATTATATTATATTAAAACATGCGATTCGTCTTACTCTATAGATATGGCCGGAGATGATCAGTGACGTGGAGTGCTATTGCCAGAAAAAAAAGGTCATCATACAGATCAAGAAAAGAAATTTATTGATTCTTTCCTGCAGTGATGGGAAATAATAGAAGAAAAAATAATAATAATAAGCGTGACAAAAGAGAAAAGATTCGAACAATTTGAGAGATGAAAAGAATCCGAAGAGATTTTTGTAAAAAGTTTCTGACGATTTCAGCAAAGATTTCTGCTTATATTTAAATTATACAAGTTTGACGAAAATATATATAATTAACACTGAAGATGGCATTAATGCCTCTTAAGCGTTAATTAATTTTATAAATTCGCTATGAATACATGAGTCTTATAAATTCCACAAATTATGCATTAATGTCTTTGCGTATAGAATTAAATTTACTTAAAGATTTTGTGAATATATTATTTAGAGAATAAGTAAGTGATCTATCAATATCTTTCTAAGTTATATATCCTTTTTTTATATTTATTTCGACGTTAAAATCTACAAGGAATTTATTCGCTTATCCACAAATTCCGATTGAAAAAAAAATTGTTTATAAGAAATCTTTAAACTTTTTTGTTACGAATCTATTATTTTTTAATAAATAGCACACTGAGTATTTCAATGTAAAAAGTTGTTTTCTAAACGGATTTTTGTCTGAGTAGTTGTTTAGGTAGTGCACTTAAATCTCCTTAACATTATTGATACTATCCAATATTGGGATCTTGCTGATCAATAACTCTTCGCTCATTGATTCCCGCCAGACTGGCACAGTATCGTCTTACCTACTATCATCTGACTTTATTTTTTTTCCTCTGTTTATTCCCCTGACTTATTATGGATACACTCATCCATATTTTTCTTTTGCAGCATTTCCTGCATCGGCTTCATATGTCATTCTTTGTCTTTCTGTACATTACCAGAGACCCATTTGTCACTCATCAATTTTCATTCCTTTCTGTATAATAACGTTATGTTTGGTCAACATTAAATATTTAAATTCCCTCCTGTGCTGAATAGTATAGCAATAACATCCGAGTTAAAAACATATGTAGAGACGTAGCATCAGATTATTTATTATTTTTAACATGCATATATAATAAGTAATTAAAAAATTTATTATAATTTTGTAAGCTATTAGTGCTGTTTGTTAAGTATAAATTATAACAAGTATTCTCTTAACAATGAGTATTGTGTAAAGTTTATGAAGTATTCACTCAGGATGAAAAAGGAAAGAAAAAAAAGTCATAAAAATGAATCTTTTATAGTTTAATTTACCGTTTAAAATTCTTTCAGAATTTTTCTTCTTTTTTTAAATGGCACCTAAGAAATCTAACGCTTCTTAAAATTGTGAATCTTTCCATTCAGTTACGTTTCAAAGCATAACCTGTGTGTGCATTGTAGGTAGATATGTACGATTACGTACAAAAGAAACTCAAGACACGAAGTAGCTAGGCCCTCTGGGTACTAAAGGTACTCAAGATGATGTGTCCATAAAGTGAAACTAGCGATATAATCTTTAGAAGCTTCATGATTCATTTCTGGATTTCTTCAAACTGCGAATTTTTTAACAGGTAAAAAACACTAAAAAAATATGCATTCAGTAAAAATTGATAACTTCATATTCGATTATCTATTAACAGCGAATATTAAAGAGCTATTTTTTTTATTAAAAAACTTTATAAATCGAAAATCTGATAAACGTGCGAAAACAAATGTACAGTTTTACATATCATAAATATATTTTGCCTTAATTAAAGCTTATTTTCCATATTTAAAAGATGTAAATGATATTTTTCCGATATTCATTTTTAAACATTTTCTATCGAATATATCATCGATTAGAGAGAAAATTAATAAAAGAGAAGATAAAGTTCCAGTGGAAATTGGATATCTCAGAAGATGAATTCAATAATGCAATAAATCTCGGTCTCAAAGTGATGTTTCAAGGTGGTTCCTAACATTATGATTTCCTGGCATTGATAAATATAATAATTCATGTTGATCCGCTTCAACTTTTTGATTAAACGAAAAGAGATTTTTGCATGAATAAATTTGTTCAAGAGCTAACGATAGAATAGAAAAAGCTAGTCAATAATTCTAATGCTTTAATGAAAAATTTTCTAGAATTATCGAATTCTATTTTTCTTTTTTCTTTTCCACTGTAGAAGATAAATAACATTAAAACCGATATCAAGAATTCTGTAATTTTATATTCAAAAAAATCAATTTTTCCCCGTGAATTATGCAGTTTAAGAAGTCACGATTAAATAGTTTAGTGAGCACGTAGTTCTTATCCACTTATCCCTGTCTCAAGTAAATTTCTCGTTAAAATAAAGATGCATTATATTTATTTATTTATCTACTTTTATAAAAAAAATTATATAATGAAACCTACCTCATCCACCAGATGATTTGCATTTTTTTTTATTTTTGCTTTTATTTATTTATTTATGATAAAATACCAAAGTTTAAAGAGAGTATATGAATTTCAGAATTTTTAAAAATTTATAATACCCGAAACTGTAATAAATTTAATCAGAAACAGCGGCAGCAACAAGAATAACAGTAGGCTGCTATTATTGTTGTTGCATAATTAATTTCAATATTGGTTACTGAATATAATCAGTTGCCAGATGTTGTTGCTGCTGCTAAATATAATTAGTTTCAATGTAGATTACCGAATATAATCAGACGTTTGTTACTGCAGCTTCACTATAATCGGTTTTAGCAATAGCAAAAATTATATCTGACAACTGATTATATTCAGTAACTATATTAAAACTAACTAATTATACAACAGCAATATTAATTCTGGCAGAAATATTAGTACTTGACTTTTTGTTGTTGTTACTGCTGCTGAATATTATCAGATATGAGATTAATTATATATGATAATAATTAGCCTATTAATTATTAAATTAATTATATATTTATCAATGTAAATAGTAGGTGCTGAATACAGTATATACTTATTATTATACTGCTTGTTGTTCAGGTTTAAATTATTGAATATAATCAAGCGTTGTTTTTATTGCTTTGTCAACAGAATCGATTTTGATAGTAGCAAAAGTAATAACTGATTATATTCATTAACTAGATTGAAACTAATTATACAACAGCAATACTAATAGCAATAATATTAATTCTGGAAGAAATATTAGTACTTGACTTTTTGTTGTTGTTGCTAAACATTACCTGTTTAGATAGCAGTTGCTGAATATATCAGTTATTTGTTTTTGTACTGCTTGCTCTTCGAATTTTGGTTACTGAATATAATCTAGCGTTATTGTTACTGCTGTTGTCAATATAATCAGTTTTGGCAGTAACAAAAATAATATATGGTAAGTAACTGATTATATTCAGTAACTAAACATTGAAACTATGCAACAACAATATTAATTCTGGAAGAAATACTAGCATTTGACTTTTTGTTGTTACTGCTAAACATTAGCTGCTTAAATAATCATTGCTGAATACTTCAGTTACTTGTTATTATATGCTTGCTCTTCAAATCTGGGTTACTGAATATAATCAAGCGTTGTTGTTGCTGCTGTTGTCAACATAATCGGATTTGACAGTAGCAAAAGTAATATCTGGTAATTGATTATATTCACTAACTACATTGAAACTAATTATACAACAATATTAACTCTGGAAGAAATAATAGAGTTTGACTTTTTATTGTTGTTACTGCTGCTACTACTGAACATTAGCTGTTTAAATAACGTTGCTGAATATTTCAGTGGCTTGTTATTGTTACTACTCTGCTGTTTTACTAACTTCCATATTGCTATTTGTGTTGCTCTGAAACTGAACTCGATTTTGTCCAGCTACGATATTGATTTCTGGCTAATTGACATTTTAAAGATTTTTTTTATTTAAATATTCTTGTAATTTATTGGAAAAAAGACATTCAAGTTTAGAATTTTTCTTTTCTCCCTCTTTTCTTTACTTCTATTAGATTTTAACGATTTTATAGGACAAACATAAATCTAAAATGCATAGCCATATTTGTTTCTGTTACTTGCCGGTTGAAAATACGGAAATGTTAGTTGGCAAAGATAAGGTACTGGCAGTATGCCAGCAGACAAAGAGGGGGGGAAAGCCAGGTAGAAACTACTATCTTTCGTATTGGGATTGAATCTACTATGTTTGACAGAAATTGAGACAGTTAGGATGAACATCGGTAAAATTGTAAAGAATTTCGTGTAGTAGTTTGTGAAATTCTCGGAACAATGCAACTTTTATAAGTGAATTACATTTATTCCGTTTATTGAATAAAAACTGTTTCTGACAAAATAAACCATTATTTTTTACTCTTTATTATTTATTTAAGGGTACAATTTATTTGGAATATGATTATAGAAACAGGAAAACAAAATAAAAATCTCTTGGTGCTTTTTAGAATTCTGAACAGAAATGCCACTCGCTATTTCTCTAAATAGTTTATTGAGTGTCAGATATTTATATAAAAAAAAAGAAAAATAAATAAATAAATAATTCGAAGAGTTAAACTGGGTTTTTATTTTCCTATTCTATTATTATGACGGAGGGGAAAAAAAATCTGGAAGTAAACAAATGATTTAGCTCTTAAATTGAGCGTAAATTGATTAAATATAACTTGTTATTTATTGTATAGGTATTGTTTATTATTGTACTTGTAACTTTAAAAGCGAAAAATTTGTAAAAAGAAAAAAAAATAGTAATTTTATTGAAGATAATCTTCCGCTTCACAATACGCGCCTGTTATGATAAGTTATGGATGATATTTTTTAAAAATATTTAAATTAACAAAAAGAACAGTTTATAAGACATAATTGTTTCAATAAAATCAATAGAGTGATAGATCGCTAACTAAACGAATAATTAATAAAGTTTCTTCATAAAAAAATATTATTTGGGACCATTTTTCTGATGCAAGCAACTCTTATAAATGCCAAGAATATCAAGTTTAATAATGGCAAAATAAAAAAATTGTTGACAAATATGTAATTCAATAACTGTTTTATTGGTCTAATATATTTTCTAGAATAATTCTGGAAATTACTTCAGCTAATTAATAAAAGATTCGTTCAGAAAACTGATACCGCAACCGATTTAAGAAAATAAGTAATTCTAAATGAACGGTAAACAAACGTATTCGTATCCTAAAGTCATTAAATCTCTATTATTTTTTTCTACAATTAAGTAAAAAAAGAAAAACATAAATTCTTCTAACTAATAAGTATCTTCGCTTTCGTTCTATTAGGATAAAATCCCCTCGAAACATTAATCACTCACAAAAATTATGAAGTTAATTTTATTAGGAGAAAAACAGTGTCATATATATTGCGGAATGGATCGAATTTTTAAGTCTTTTTAATCGCTAAAATTTATCTTCTAATAATTGTACTGTAACTTTAAAAAAGAGGAAAAAAGTTTAGACCCGAGCATCATTTGTCGTCTCAATACTTATGGATTTTAATTTAATCCCACTTCGTATATCTCTTTGTAAAATTTTCTAAGGTTAGAGACATTCTAAATAAGAATTAAATATCGTAACAGAAATTTATTTAAATTAAATCAGTCGTTTGCATACTTACATGCAGAAAAAAAAATTCGTCTCTGATTATCGCAGGATTTTTTATTTTCTTTTTGTTGTTGTTTAAACTTTAATTAATTCATTAACTTCGCGAATTTCAATGCAACAGAAAATAATTATTTCTTAATCATTTCTTACAATTGAAAATGGTGCAGAACAATAGTTTTCTTATGCCTTAAAGAAGATCCTTTCGGAAACAGAATTATTGTTGGATTTAAATTACCATTTAAAATTTTTAGTTTTTCCTCTTTTATTCTTGCACATTTTAAATAGCAAGAGTGTGTTATTAGCGATCTATGAATTTAACACTGTTATGATGAATGCATAGATAATATCGAAAGTCGTTTAAAACTGTAAATATTTATCAAGTCGATGCTAGCGATAATGCAGTACTAGTACATTCGAGAGAAAGATAAATTATTTCTTTTTAACTCTTGTTCGAAATATTAATAAAATAAAATAGTAGAATATGTAGTTAAATATTTAAAATATGAACTTTAAACGTATTACGAAATTATTGTTTTATCATTATTTTTAATACGATCTTGATTATCGCTTCATGCGATCTCTCTCTCTCTCTCTCTCTCTCGATTACTCTCTCTCTTTTAATGAAGCAACTTGAAACGATTTGAATCAAAGTTTCATTTGCAGAAACGTATTTGGTAAAATAGAAAAAAAAAAGAATAATATATTCTAACGTAACAAAACAAAAAAAAGCTGATTATTTTTTATATATATACTGAAGTAAAGCAGAAGGAAAAAATTTATGCTTATATTGTGATTTGGTCGAGAATTTCAAATTTCACATTAATCGTCATTGTAAATCTGCAAGTAAGCAGAAAGGATTACCAATAGGAAAGTGGGTGATGGGTTTATTTTCCTTTTAAGTTCTGTGAATTACAGTTGAAAAAAAAAAGCAATAATAAAATCTTCATCACAAGCTGAATTATTTGCTTTAAAAAAATATCTCTTTTTATCCTCTGTTCCCTGTTTAAAGATTTGTTTTAAATATCAAAATACAGATAATTATATTTTTCAACATGCAATTACTTATATGTACTATAATAAATAGTAAAAAGTGTTTTTTTATGTAATTAACAAAGCAGACAGTGAAAAATTTTATTTAAATATTTTTAATTATCCTGGCTCAAATAGGCTATATATTATTTAAAAATAGTTTTGCGAAAATTATTGTATTATTATTGTATTAAAAAATATATATTTTAAAAGTTTATAGACCAAACTAAAAAAATATTTATTTAAATCTATAAGATTTGAAGCATGCTTCTTTGAAAAACCAAATCAATACGGGTCTGGGACGTTTTTAAAAAATATATATCAATATCCTTCTTCGGGCATACAGCTAATAAAAGCAAGAAATATGATATTCTATACGAAGTTATATAGAATAAAAATACAATGCTCTTCTATGATGATTAAAGCAAAAATATGGCTTGCATATCTTTAGAATTTCTTAAACTTCGTCGACTCTAAACGACAAAGAATAATAGTTTATGTTCGGAAAGATTAATAAAATTAATTTATTTTTTCTTCTTCTAATAATTTACATTATGTACTTTGAGATATAGTACATTACAGATTAACATCATAATCTCTAAGTAATAATGAATATCAAGAATAACAAGATCTTTTTAACGCTTAAAACTTATTATTTGGAAAACTTTGATGAATATTCATTTTTCAAAAACCTCATTAAATAAAGATGGAAGCAATTTAAATTTTCAAAAATTTTCTTTATAAAGTTGACGACAATATTTTATAAAGGCGCAGTAGTTAATTTTTGAAAGATTTTTTTTATCGCGATATTCGATGATAAAACGCAACAAAAAAAGCTTTATATACAATATCTGTTGCTTAAATTATAAAAAATCACATTATATCATCATGAAATATTGATAAATATATCATAATTTCACATAAAGAATGATGAAATGCTACTTCCTCCATGACAACCTAAGATGTATCCGTTCTGTTGCATTGAAACAGTTGTCACATTGTCTGGACAACATGAAATATCTTTTATTACCTATTTTTCTTCTATATTGAGAAAGTGCTTTCACTTTTTAATGTATATATTTATATCTATTGTATTAACGGATGGATTTTTTTTTAAGAATGTTAAAAAAAATCTACGCAAAGAAAATTTATAATCACTCGTTTCCTTAGTTAATAAATTCGGTAACTTGCTAATGGAAAAATTGATAAACTTTTTAAGATTTTAAACAAAAAATATTTAAGTAAAGCCACGACTGCCCAATAAATGATTTGAAATTTTTTTTATACGGTTCGATGATCGGTTGACTGATTGTACTGATAGATACGTTAAGAACGCATTATTGTAGATGGAAAAACAACTACAGCACTTTAAGATCGTTCTTCGTTTTAAATTTCCTTGATGAGTAAATTGCATGGAAGGAATGTGCTATATACCGTTTCTTTCCATCTATGTGCCATTTCTGGTGAAGAAGAAATGACCGGTTGTATTTCTTGAAAGGAATAAATCGAACCGTGTCCACCATTATTTTCCGTCTTCTACTACCGCTTCCATTTTATAATATTTGTGTGCGTGGGAGTAGATTAAAAAACATTCCACGATTATGAAATATAATCAGTTTTGATACATTTTAACTAGATTATTGTTAAGTAACGGCAAGAATAAATAGATTTTTTTCCAGATTAATTTTTGTATGCCGAGCACAGTAATCAGATGAAGAAAATTGCTGTTAGCTCTAAAATATATTGCGACTTCATGTCGACTACTTACGATATAACTCATATTCTAACGCGGGAGATGGAACAGGATAGTCTTTCCAAGATTTACGATAGAAACAAACACTTTTCAAATTAACTTAATCCTGCTCGCGGAATTTTTATTAACTGTGAGAGATATTTGTGGATGACAACATCATATTTTAGTTTTATTAACACGAAAAAATGTATAATCATCCTCAAGCTTTTAAAATTTTACTTTTTCCAAAACAGATCGATAATTTTGAAAGTTTTTCTCATGTATTTTTTTATATTTTTTAATTTCTTTTAATTAAACTTTCTGTAGAAGATATTCAAAAATAATTGAAATACCGTTCAAATTTCTTTTATTTAAATATTAAAGCATTTTATGCATTCGTAAAAGTAAAATCCTTTAAAACTTTAAAGTCGTTAAGGCGATTGTTACGTCATGATCTATTGTTGAGAAAAAATATCCATTTTAACGTCATAATTACAGTACATGATGGTAACTTTTATTGCGAGTGTTAAAATGATAAACACGATGAATAATAAAATAATAGTTAATCTCGTTTCAATATTATTACGAAATTTGCTTATTCAATTGGATTATTATTCAAAACACTAAAAAGGAACTTTTATTGCGAGTGTTAAAATGATAAACACGATGAATAATAATTGAATAATTGTTAATCTTGTTTCAATATTATTACGAAATTTGCTTATTCAATTGGATTATTATTCAAAACACTAAAAATACGAATAATTTTTTAAAGCGTTGACATAAGCCAAGACAGTTTTTCTCTATCTGCTGGGTTTGTTCACACTTCTGGCTTCGTTAACACGCCGTAAATGTCCTTCTTCCTGACTTCTTCGATTTCCCTAGGTATAACGAGCGTGATTGCGAATTCCCCTGTTTCGTCATATAAAGCGTCATATCACGTGTTAATCGTGACGTCATTAATTCACGTAATTTCACAATTATTGTTATCGGTACGTACCCATAAGTCAGTTTGGCATCATAAATTATTGTTACGTTAAAGCCAATTTGATCATTAATACGTTATAATTCAAATTAACATCGCAAACCATTGTTACGTCACAATTATCGCAAGGCAAATTGGGAATATTTCCTTAACAAGCAAAATTACCGAGATGATATTGCAAATTTATAATTTTTGCTGTTATAAAACAATTTTATTTTTAATTTGTAATCACGTATTGTAAAATAATAATGCATCAATCGATATAACTCTACCGCTGTTTTCTAATGATAAATCTAGAAAGAGATATTAAAAAAAAATCGTTATTGTCTTTCTGATATAACAGTAGTGTTAGACAATGACGCCATGATCATTTAAAAACCTCAAGCGATAATTAATCTTGAGATAATCACGTATTGCAGAAGCAGATTAATTCGACTTGTAAATGCAACTATTATTAAAAATTATAAGATTCTAATTTATAAACAGTTAAAGCCATTTTTTTAGAATATTAATTTTTAAAATGTATCATATTTATAATATACAGTGTAACTTTGCTATCTCGAAACCTTTGATATGTGGAAAAAAATTTTCCGTGCACTTTCGGCATTAAATCAATGTAATTTCAATAATTATCTGGAAGTATTTTCTTCAAAACCCTCGCTATCTCGAATTAATTTATAATTTTTGTGCTAGAAAAATTAAAAAATATTTACGAATTTTCCCTAGCTTTCGGAGTCTAAACAAAGGATTTAAATTTAATTTAAACAAAAGAATGTAAATGTGCTACTGATAACCGGAACAGGAACTTTTTTGTGTATACTCCGAATACTGAACCATGTCGTAAGTAGTTTGGTTTTCTAAGTTTCACTTCTAATTGTTGATAGGTTTTTGTCAATATGATCATCTTTATTCAGTGATATTTTCAACCATTGGTTTATAAAGTGCAGGAGTATTTAGACGCTAATTTTCATGGAAAAACGAGTGTTTTATACAGTATTAAAAACTACAGTATATATTATTGACATAAAAATCTTTATTTAAAATTGAACTTCGATATCTCGAAAACTCTTTATGTGGAATTTTTTTTCTGTTCCCGTGAAATTCGAGATATCAAGGTTCTACTGTATATATATATTTTAAAATTCGTATTCTTTTGTTAGTTATTTTAAATATATTATTAAGGAAACAATTTTCTTTAATAATACAAAAAATTTTTCTTGTTTAAATTTAATTTCTTGTTAAATTATCTATCGGTATTATTTTGTATCCTATTATATTCAGACAAAAGCACTCCATAAGGCGTCTTTATTGATCACTGGTATTTCAAACTCAGTTTTTTAAAGTTTTTCTATGTTCCACTGACAAAGACACCGCTTGTCATATGTATCTTTAAGAAAAGTGGAAAATAAAAAATTTCGAAAATTTTCCTTTTTTTTTCTTTTTTCTTTTCATTTTCTGTGTTGTGAGTTATAACCCTTTGACTTTGTTTCATAGGAAATGACAACTGCCAGTCAAGATGATGAATGTTTTCGATTAGTCTCTTTTAAACTGTTAGGAAGGCAGAAAGTTTTGTATATCCACTCCATCCTATTTTACTATTCTTCCTAGGTAGATTAAGAATCCGATAGAAAAATGCAGGAAAAAAAAATAAAAATGGAAAAAATATTATATTTATATCCAATTTTTTATGAAACTTTAAACAAGTTTTAATTAAGTAAATTTAAGAAAAAAAAACCTGTCGAGATTTACCAATCGATAATTTTGAAAAAAAAAAAAAATATTTATTTATTTTATTAAAATTAAGAAAATCATAAGAGGGAATGGGGGAGAAAAATGCTACTCGTTAGGAAATTATCTTGAATATTTTTTCCCTAAAATAAACTTCATAAGTTTTTTTATGTATTTTTTTAATTACCTATCACAAAGTAAGAATTAATAAAAAAAGGAAAGAAAATTAAACATATCAATGTTTTCTTTGATAATTTTTCTTGTAAAATTTGCATCTTTGTTAATCTAGTCAAATTTATCAGATCGTGAAAATTGCGAATTTTTATAATAATTGATCCGGAATAGATGGATCAATGATAGGATAAACGAAATTGACGGTTTTCTGTAGAGAATTATCAATTCTTTATGGATTAGGTGAACACCAATGGTCCAGATGCGATAGCCTAACACAGGGGTGAGCAACCTTTTTAATCAGCGGGCCAATTTAAATTCTAATTTAAATTTAATTTTTTTAACTTCGTTGAAGTACGTATGTTTGCGAACAATTATTTTCAACCATGAAATTAATCAAAAATGATCACAATTATTCTATTGTGTTAAAAATGGAGAAAATTTTAAACAAACATTTATAAATATATGCGAAAGTTGAATAACCTTTATTATGGATTGGATCTTTAACATTTGAATATGGTTAAATCTCACGAAGTTTTGGACTCGCAATATGTAATTTTACTTAGTTTTGATTGTTTTTGGTTGCTGTATATTTTCTGAAGGATCTGATAAACAAGTCTCTTTTTCTTTATTTTTGTAATTATTTTTCTGAACTATATAATTTCATTTGCTTTCGAGATAGTAAATATTGTGTCATATCGTGGGAATCGAATGTTCCGTAATAAATGTTGTTACGAATTTGATAGCGTGTATAAAAACAAATATATATATATATATATATAGGATGGCAGAACACTAATTTTTCCCGATTAAAATGAACTCGGATACAACTTAAAACAAATCAAAGATTTATTAAAGAAGGTAAGAGAGAGATTTTACAATATTTTGGTGTTAGAATAGCACCCATACCAGGTTGAGGTCAATAGGCTTGGGGATCTCTATCACGACAATGCTATTAATCATTTCCGAAAAATCCGAAGAAAAGAGAAAAGCAATCGACATTGGACAGATTCTTTAACGGAAAATAAACATAATAGATGAAAATGCAAGACTATGTATGTATATATTATTTTGGGTCTCCAAAACGAATTAATCAAACTCCCATAAGAACCTATGGTAAATCGGTGATCGGTTAACTGAACAGTTCGGATAACGAACATTATCTTGGAACGGATTATGTTTGTTAACCGATCATCTACTGTATAGTATGTATAGTATTTATATACTGTATGTATATAATGAGAGGGGCTCGTGCATAGACACTGCGGAATTGCAGCACCCCCAATTTTTCTCGGTATATAATTATATTTATTAATTTATTTATATTCGCTTGTAATATTTAATTTTATCATCAACAATCCTATACAATTCTTTAATTTTGTATAAAAAATAATAAAAATCCATCTTGTAGCAGTTAGGAGGGCGAACGACGCTAACAACAATGTGTTTTCCACAGTGCCATATTGCTACTTGCGCAAGCATATGCACACATCAATGATGGTACGCATGCACATCATAGTAATATGTGAGCATGGATGTGAGCTATTAGCGTAATGCGGCACTGTCCGTCGTGCAGTTCCATTATTGTTTGTATTTAGGTTGCATCAGAAGTAGCCTGTTCGTAGTGCTTATAGTGTTTACTCCGTCTCTAAATATCTAAATTATGGTAAAAGTTAAAAAAAATTAAACAAAAAATTTTGTTTATTATATATAAAATTATACATTTTGGTATAATTCAAAATGTTATGTCTTTAATTGTAATGTCCAAATATTTAAAGAGACTCCGTCTCTTTAAATATTCGGACATAGGTATACATACAGTGACTATCAGAAGGGGACAAGAGGGGCAGCTGCTCCGGATCTCAAGATTTTAGGGGCCCCAATTTATAGCTCAATATGTTAGAAAAAATACATTTGTATTTTTATATACTGTTCGAGCTTCAGTGTTTGTCAAAATTTGAAGTTCTCTATCAGTGTTTTCGCTTTTCTTGTACACTTACCACTGTATATTTGTCAATTTTGTCTTTTTTTTTTTTTTTGAAGGGCCTCAAAAATATTAGTTGCCTCGGGCCTCGCATTTCTCTAAAAGTCCCTGTATATATATACAGGTTGATAATCAAAAATCCGGCAATCAACATTCCGGTTCCATCAGTTTTTCGACATGAATGTCGGAGCGCATTTTTAAATTTACCATTGGCGCATCATTGTTTTCTGGAGGCGCCGTTTATGTTTTGACGGGCCTGTAGTCCATATTCATATGTTTGGTCATGTTGCAACCAGGGTTGCCAAATTGGCTTTTTTGATGCCAAATGAGTTCTTTTAAGCTTTTTTTTAGACATGGTTGGCATTATAAAATTTTTTTAACATTTTGGCGTTTTTTTTGCTTTTTTGCTTATTGGCATTATATAAAATCTTTTAACTTTTTTCGAGGGAGTCAGTTACAAATTAAAATTTTGCAGAACTATTTTATTTAGTTGAATTAAAATTCTGAGAAACTATTTTATATAGGTGAATTAATATTCTGTAGAACTACAGTCTTTTATGTAGTTATTGTACATTAAAATTTCATTTGCTTTTCATTTACTGTTTAATTTTATTTCTTTAAAGCACTGTACAAGTAGTCCTTTTCTGTTAAATATATACTGCATATATATATATATATCAAAAATCCGGTAATCCTCAGGTCCTGAGGTTGTCGGATTTTGATTATCAACCTGTATTATATCGAAAATTAAAAAATATGTGGGAGCGCGTGTGTGTGTGTGTTCAAAGAATGCAAATACAGGAAATTTCCCTTTAATCGTCTTAAAAAAGACGTGTGTGTGTTTGTGTGTGTTCAAAGAATGCAAATACAGGAAATTTCCCTTTAATCGTCTTAAAAAAGACGATTAGAGGGAAATTTAGTTTTATGTGTACATATGTTATAAAACTGCTTATCAGGTGATATAATTGAAACATAAATTTTAGAGTTGATATTATTATACTTCTTAAACAGCCAATACGGAAAATGTTTAAATATAATTATAACAGATACGACCGTATCGATGCGTACCGGTTGAATATCAGCGCTGATTTTGCTCTCGTGACAAAAGCAAAAGTCGGCACCTATGGAAAGATCTGAATTTGTTCCGAAACCTAGTAAACAATAGATTGGAAAATGGAGTCATCTATTGATGAAAAATTCTTTCACTTTATGTAAACCTGTACCGTATATTTTAAACAATAATTATAAATGCATAATATATACTGTATAGTTTAAGCGTGGAAAGCTTAAAAAATTTATACGTTACCTCTATTTTTTATTTTGTAAGGAGGGATTTGGAAAGCCATTTCCGAAGTTGCTATAAAAAAAAAAACTAGAATGAGATTTACTTCAACTCAAATCACTGTTCTATTTATATTGCATAATTTTCCATCCTTCAATAAAAATAATGAAATATCAACCTATGGTTAGTTAATTAGATTAGCTATGCCACTAAATCTCACAAGGAACATATTAGGAGCTAGTCACATAAATCTGACTGATCAACACCTGTGATAGGATCAATCAGAGAGTTGAAAGATGGGATTCAATAGATTCTAATGTTTTAGAAAGGCAGCCGGATGGCCGAGTGGTAACACGTAGGCGTGCAACACAGGAGGACCCTAGTTCGCGTCCTGGCTGTGGCATCTCCTAAAAAGTTTTTTCGGGGTGCAGGCCTCGGCCCGGTGATCGACGTTCTTCACCATCCGGCCACCTCCACGGGTCTGAGTGCAGCACTTGGTTGGAACTGGCCCCGCTGCTTATTAATCTCCCTGACTGGAAAGGGGTGTAAAAATGCAAAAAGAAAAAAAATGTTTTAGAGAAATTAGAAATCGTCATTTTTGGACTAAATTAAATCCGTAAAACTCGACTTTGTAAAATCAACATTTTTATTAGTTTTAATGGATTGGTTGTAATACAATTTTTCATATAGTAAACCGGTTTCGTCGTCCCTCTAATCCGGTTTCGCTTTAATCGGCCTCCGCTTTAACTGATCACATTTTCCCCAAAATTTTCGTCGAGCTATGAGCAGAAATAAAAGCGAAAAAAAAAATGAGTCATTCAAAAGGGAAAAAATACTTGAAATTGCGATAAGATATAACAAATACAAGCTAATTCATTTCTATTGATACAAATCCTATCAAAAATTGGCGTGATTTCATGATTTTGCTTTAAAAAACGAATATAAATCATAATGGCAAATGAAGATTACTGATTTTTTATATAACTAAATGTTACTTAGATAAAATTTATTTTGTAAATTAAAAAAAAATTATTATATAGATTTATAATGATATTTTGCATATATTTTAGGATTAATCGGCCATTCATTTCCTAGATTCGGTCCCATAGGGGCCAATTAACAAGGAGTCTACTGTATAATATTTTCATAAATATTGAATAGAACATATAAATTTTATAATTTTTGAAGAATTAACTTTATTTTACAAATACTAATTTAAAAAATATTTATTGAAGTTGGTTTATTTCAGTATTGAACCCCTCATTACATGAGTATAGACGGACAATGATTTTTTTTTAGTTATTTTTTACGCCCCTTTCCAATCAATGAGATTACTAAGAGCCAGTTCTAACGACAGGCTGCATCCACATCCGTAGAGGAGGCCGGATGATGAAGGACGGGGATCGCTAAGCCGAGCCCAGAACCCGAAAAACTTTTTCGTAAGATGCCGGACTCCAGACGCGAACCCGAGTCCCCCTGCGTGGCACGCTAAGGCGTTACTACGCGTCCATCCGGCCGCGACGGACCATGATTGATATGTGTTTTGTGTGGCTTAATACCGCTTTCCACACGGTGAAGTACTAAGGTGAGGCATTACAGGCCCACTACAAGCCGTCCATAACCCTAATGGGTCAGCCGTCAGGTGAAGGATGGGATTTAATGAGTTGAATCAGAGTCTTCTTGAAAAAACTGGAGGTGTGGGCCAAAGAGTTGAACTTGGATCCTCCATGGTGGAAAGCCGAAGAGTTTCCACGCGGCAATCCGACTGACTTCAACTGGAAGTATTTTTGTCAGCAGATGACAGCACTTTTCACACAATAAGAGTACTAAATGGCGGGGCGAAATAAGTCCTTCCACAGGCTGCCCATCTCTGTAGAGGGGTCAGCCGGATTGTGGAGGAAGGGAATCGATCGGCCGGATAGGACTCCATGAAAATTTTTCCCAAAGAATGAGACTCGAGATTGGAATCCAGTCCTTCAGGGTAGAAAGCCCAAGCGTTGCCCACTACATGCCATCAACTGGAGGTTTCGTTTGCCGGACATCTTCATGGAAGCATGCTATATTTCCACATCTCAGTGTGCAACATCTCCAGAGCTTTTCCAAGAGAGATCGGGCTTGGATCGTTGAATTTCATTCTCCAGCTAATGGTCGATCCAATACACTCATGCGAATAGCCCTGATGGGTATTGGAAAGCTCACTGCTTAGTAATCTTCAATTGAAAAGTGGCATAAAACAAAGAAGAAAGAAAAGAGAAGAATACAGAAAGGATGAGGTGAAAGAAAGGATCCTGCAAAAAATGTGGGCCTTTTCTGCAGGTCATTAGCAAAAAATAATACACACTCTTTAGTCGATTCTTACGAAAAACATATCAGACCGTGAGTACATTATGTTACTCATAAGCAGGGGAAAGTCAATTAAAACTCTATTGCAGCGCTGCTCTACTGTGTAGTCAGCCGAATAATTGCGAGATAAAGCTTTCGCCTTGGAGTATCTACGTTCAATTCCGAGTTCCACACTTCAATTTTTCAGGGGTCCGGGATCAACCTGTTGTTCCTCTTCAACTTCCCATTACTCCATTATGGGTTTTATCTAGCCTGTAATGGGCTCTAAAGGTGGCCGTAGCCAAGTATAGAATACCTCGTGTGATATGGCGGCTTAACTAAAACTAATCTTACATAACTCCAGTAATATAGTATTTACTCACCTTGATATCGGCAGTTGCCAACTCTATGGCATCTACTAATACAATTTTGTATTTATATATATATTGTTCTGCTTTAATACAGACGAATATCACGGCTGATAAAGCATAACGATAATCGAAAAAATCGAAAAATATCAAGGTTTTGGTTTTGGTTTTATTTTTATCTAACATTGAATGTTGGACTCTTTCTCCGAAACGAAAGGAGATTGTTGTTTTACGCCCTTCACTATAGAAATCGATCTATTATTTGACATTGATTAACACTATCTTTTAATTATTTATCGATTAAAATATTGATATTTTATATATTATAGATTAAAAATTTCTAAGAAATATAAATATCGAAAATTACTTAAGGAATGGACTTTTACACGAATCAGCTTCGTGTTCAATAACTGATAACATATGTTAACTGGTTGCAAAAATATTCGTTTTAGATTAATACTTTATCTTATTATGTTTCCATTAATTAATAGTTTTGAATCAATTTTTTGGCATTTTCAATTGGTCATCCGGCTGACGACAGATTTTTACCAGAAAAACAGAATTGAATTCGAGTCCTTCTTAGATTTTTTCGACATGGATCTAGGTTGCTCGGGGACAGTTCTAAAAAAGGTTCCTCTTTAATAATCATTTGATCGAAAAGTAATTTAAATGAAAGAGACATTTTCAGCATTTGTAATTCTGAATTTCCAATTTACATTTTAAGTTTAACCGAAGCATCCTTTTCTATTCTACAAAAATCTCTAAAAAGGATTTATATTTTATAGAAGTTATTAAGCGACCAAGCTATTACAAAATAATTATCATAGGAATAATTATCAAGTGATGGCATCTGGAACTATCGTTAATAATTCGCATAGAATAACAAATTATGTTGAATTAAGTTTAAAATTAAAAAAAATATTATAATCAGTCCTTTGTGTTTCCGATTTCTAAAGTTTGGATGTTAGTTCCACGTAATTATGCGTTTATAAATGATTCTGGTAGGCCATCAAACTTGATGTAAAGTTCGGGAAGTCTACTAGATGGTATTGTTTATTTAAAATTTATTGTCCATATTATAGTAGTATGGTACAGTGGTGCCACGCAATTCGTCAGTAATCCGTCGCCGAACTAATGTCGAATTGAGAAACTGTCGAATTGAGGGACAATATTTCCCATACAATGTTGAATTGAGAAACTGTCGAATTGCAGGACAATATTTCCCATATATCTATGTAAAATAGATTAATTCATTATCGGTCCCCATCCCACTCCCCTAACAGGTTAAAATAGATTAATTCGTTATCGGTCCGCATCACATTTCCCTAACGGCTAAGGTGAGAGAGATATACTATATTATTTACTTTATTATATGTGCTTTACGAGGATAAAATAGATTAATTCGTTATTGGACCCCCATCTCACTCCCCTAACTAGTGAGTGAGAGAGATACAATATATTATTTAGTCCCCATCCCACTCCCCTAACAGGTGAGGTGAGAGAGATAACTATATTATTACTTTGTTACATGTGTTTTATTATTATATAACACACTAAATTACAAAATACACTATTTTATACACAACACACAAGATCGGAACAAAATACACTATTTTATACACAACAAGATGAGACTATTTTATACACAACACAATTTATTAGCCCTTGGATGTTAGAATGAAGTCTTCCAGCAGACGCCCTAGCACCCATAATCTTCTCTCTCTATTGCAAAACATTGCCACAGTTGTCTATTTATTAGCCCTTGGATGTTGGAATGAAGTCTTCCAGCAGACATCCTAACCCATAATCTTCTGTCTCTGTTGCAAAACGTTGCTACAGTTGTCCTAGGATCTTCTGTGTTGCAAAACGTTACTACAGTTGTCCTAAAAACGCCATACTCCATGGATGTTGGAATGAAGTCTTCCAGCAGACACCCTAGCACCCATAATCCGTGTTGCAAAACGTTACCACAGTTGTCCTAGAAACGTCATACTCGAGTTACATTTAAATTGTTCTCCACAGTTGTCCTAGAAATGCCATACTTGAGTTTGGAATGAAGCTATTTTATATACAACACAATTTATTAGCCCTTGGATGTTGGAATGAAGTCTTCCAGCAGAGACTATTTTATACACAACACAATTTATTAGCCCTTGGATGTTAGAATGAAGTCTTCCAGCAGACGCCCTAGCACCCATAATCTTCTCTCTCTATTGCAAAACATTGCCACAGTTGTCTATTTATTAGCCCTTGGATGTTGGAATGAAGTCTTCCAGCAGACATCCTAACCCATAATCTTCTGTCTCTGTTGCAAAACGTTGCTACAGTTGTCCTAGGATCTTCTGTGTTGCAAAACGTTACTACAGTTGTCCTAAAAACGCCATACTCCATGGATGTTGGAATGAAGTCTTCCAGCAGACACCCTAGCACCCATAATCCGTGTTGCAAAACGTTACCACAGTTGTCCTAGAAACGTCATACTCGAGTTACATTTAAATTGTTCTCCACAGTTGTCCTAGAAACGCCATACTCGGCAAAATGTTGCCACAGTTGTCCTAGGAACATCATACTCGAGTTACATTTTAATTGTTCTACCTTTCTGCACTTTACCTACATTTTTTTTCTTTGTCTCTTTGCTCAATCGAGTGTTCTTTTCGGAATTATTCCTCTGGTCAGTTCTCTTTGAACCCATCCTTACATTTCATTCAAAAAAATAATAATTACAAATTTTTTACTTTCTGAAAAATGTAGAATTGAAAATTAACACAAACAACACGGGCAAAAATTACTTTCTGAAAAATGTAGAATGGAAAATTAACACAAACAATGTGGGCAAACACCAAAGTAGCCCAAAAAGAACTGATAAATATCAAATGACATCACACAATTCCATGCACGCGCATGCGCCAACACGCGAACAAATGTTGAATTGCGAGACCAATGAATTGCGGGACGTCGAATTGCGAGGCCTCACTGTATTACTTTAAATTCCATAATCCTAAATTTCCAACTGCAGTGCAGCATATTTACGCATTTTTTAACAATATTTATTAAAATAACGCTCACACAATATATTATACTTGATAGTATTTTTCTTTTTATCATTCTATTTATTTCAAGAGGTTAAAACCACCACATTAGACGATACTACGATATTCGGAAATAAATTCTCTATGAAATTCTAATAGCATATTCTAATTCGTAAATTAACTTTACGATATACATTTAATATCACCTCAATACTCGTTTATAAAAATACACTTTTTGCTAATTTACAATATTCTGTTTTTAAAAATGTTTATTTATGATCGTCTATTAATTCGTTAAGAAGAGGATCCGAAAAAAGTACAGCATATAGAATTGTAGAATTGTCACCATTATTAGACCATTAGTAGGTAAAGCTTAAACAAGGGACTTAAAGAGCCACCTTGAGGACGGTTAATTCTCTTAAGTCTTTATCTACTGATTACAGTATATATATCAATAATATTTATTTATAAATTTCAAATTATGGCTATCTACTGTATACTTTGAGTTTTGAAAAGCGATTAAAAATTCATTACGTTAATAATCAGCCAATAGTGTATAGTCTGGTAGGGGTTTCCCCTTGGGAATCCAGACGACTTCTGACACCATTTTGCTTACTATTTTTACGACTAATTTTTAAAATAAGAATATTCCATATTTTTTAAATTAATTTATTTTTAATCAAGAAATAAACGATCCAATTAATTTTTTTTTTTTAATTTTAGTTTTACTTCCACCTATTTCTTAATCATATTTCTTATATGAAATCATATACATTTCTTATATGAAATCTAAGCGAACATTATGCTTCTTGTGGAATCCTCTTAAGAAGAGGATCCGAAAAAAGTACAGTACAGTCAAACCTCTTTAAGCCGCCACCATCGGTTCGAAAGTCCTCTCTGGCGGTAATTACAAAATACAATTCCAAATAAGCTGATCTAGTAGTATTGTATTATTTATATAATATCATACTATGCAGCATTGTTTTGCTTTCAATCAGAGCAATATGGTTCCGTAATGTGGTATAGATGCTATAACAGTAATTGACTAACTGCAGTAGTTTTTCCTTCAGAATTTTTGTTAAAAAAATCATTTTTTGACTTCTGCAAAATTTGAATCATGTAAAACCTTTCAGTCCCAGTTATTTGCAGCCATCAGGAACACCTCTATTTATATTTTTAATTCTATTTGTTGAAAATTCATTAATTATAGATTTTCTTTTAATAATTCTTTCAATATTTAAACCATTACATAGATTAGATTTAGTACATTCTAACAGAACAAAATATCATCACAATTCAAATTTATATACAGATAAAAAAAAATATATTAAGAGATTTACTCATCTAAAGTAATGTGTAATCATTATTTTATGAAGTTAGTTTTATATAGTTGCAAAACATATTCAAATAGTTGCAGATATTCATGTTATCTATATATGTCAAGCATTGGATTCAATCCACATTCTCTAGTGAAAGTGGAAGTGAATTTTACTTTAAAATCAATGGCACATACAGTAAATTTAATATAACTGATACAGTCAGTGAAGATAAAAGCAAGAAAATCATTGATTTAAACAAATTACAATGGAAAATTGATCAATTATGTAACAATTTCTCACAAAAACAAAAAGTTGTTAACTGAAGATTCATAAATCAAGGGATATATCTGTACACCCATACCTAGCTATACAGCCGTTCTTTATACAGCATTTCGCTATAACAGCCTTTTTTAATTATGGCACTTTTTCGATTTACAGCCCACAATGTTTCGTTATACAGCCAAAAACAATGCTGTACTGTTAGATAAAATGAAAATTATATTAAAAGATAACAATAATAATAATAATAATAGCTCTATAATGGATCAAAGAACACTCGTTGAACTTTATTTTATGTAATCAATTAAACCAAAAAGTGAAGTGAAATGATTTAACTTATAGTTAATGTTGCCAATTCCAGTTTACGGAAAATCACGAAGTACTGGAGCAATAGTAAGACTATTATTATATCAAAAATAATTTTTAATTTTTTTCAATAAAGACAATTATAAAGTCGCTAAATCACTATATAAGCAATTTTAAATTATATATTACGTCATAAAAAAAACATTAAAAATCATCAGATCTGGCAACAGTAACACCACGCCATTTGTAAAGGCAATATGTGCGGTGAAACCACCTAAAGGCGCCGCGAAGTTTTGAAAAGCAGTCATATTTGTCTGTATGAACTTATTAAATCAAAAACTTACATCAATCTAATATTTATTAATTAAAAAACGTACACAAATCAGATTTTTCC
Source organism: Olivierus martensii (assembly GCA_000484575.1). Lineage (NCBI taxonomy): Eukaryota > Metazoa > Arthropoda > Arachnida > Scorpiones > Buthidae > Olivierus > Olivierus martensii. The sequence goes on from AYEL01087164.1 coordinate 39,609, forward strand.
ACTTAAGTCGAATCTGATTATTTTAAATAAAGAAATTTTTTATCTTCGTATTTTCTCATTTTTTGTCTAAATTTCGATGAAAATGAAACAATAAATAAACGATTAACAAATAATGTTGTTTATTTTGATAGATTTAACCAATATTTTAGTATTATCTGCGATATTTTTTTTAGTTTTAAATACGGTATTTTATAGCGGTGTATTGATTTTGATGACAATAACCGAAATTCTGATTATTATAAACGGAGTTTTCATAATGCATTTTAATATGGATGATTCGGGACTGTAAATTTTGATAACATTAAACGTTTGATACAATATCCGCGATTACAATAAGCGGCTGGATGATTCGGGACCGTAAATTTTAATAACATTAAACGTTTGTGATTACAATAAGCGGCTTCTACTGTATATACTATACATCTTTTGTTTTTTAATTTATATGTTAATTTTTTGAATTTCTGTTTATTACTACTTGTTTTATACTTTTATTTTTATGTAAGCATTTTTATAGGAAATAGAAAGAATAAAATGCTTTATGAACTAAAAACTATATTATTTTATAAAAAATTGGAAAAGATCGAATTGAATTTGTATCAAAGTAATTGATTCGTTATACAGCTTTTCGCTTTACAGCCAACTTTTCTGGAACGTATCTAGGCCATAAAGCGAGGTATGGGTGTATATTAAAAAATAATTTATAACCTTATATTCATATTTCTTCAATGTATTATAAGATAAAATGTTTCATTCAAAACTCTCTTTTATTTTATCTATATGATAGTAACAAGTTAATTGCTTAATAGAAATAAATAAAATTTTTTTATTCGATCTCTGAACTTTTCCAATAATAATATAGAATTTTTAAATGTCTTTATTATTAATGAAAACAATCTAATTACTTTTTCAACAAAATATTTTAAAAATATATTTTTTTCCTCACTGATAATCCACAACCTATAAAGTGCATCATAAAATTTTTGTTGCTAATGAAATATCAAAATAATGCATAGGTAATATGTATTTTGTATAAATAATGAACTAAGTAATATAATCATCGTTTTGCTAAATTCTTTCTGAAATCAATAATATTTCTGCTGTTTATTATATTTAGAACTAGTTTTAGGTTGGTTTGCCATCCCAATTCTTATTTGAAACTGATTTGATATGCAGTAAATACATCAAAGTGGCTAACTTGCCTATCATATCCATACATGTATGTAATTTCTAAATTAAAAAATGATTAATATCTGCACTTTTTGTTAAACACTTATTCAATTTGCATTTTTTGCCAAATTGGAGGCAGGTAATATATGAAGAATTTTTTCCCTTAATTTTCTTACCCAAGACATGGCATAAAATATGTAAAGTGCTAATAAGGTATATTTAAATAAATGTATATGATATGTTTAGATTATTATGATATTTTTGTTTTAAATTAGCAAAAATGCTCTCATATATTGTTCTCCTCATATTTCCAATTATCAAAAAAAAGAATAATATATAGAAGAAAATACTTTTTATATAAAGAGAGAGATGATTTAAAAATAAAAATTATCTTAAAAAATAGATGAATAAATAAAATTATTTCACTCTTATATGTCAAACAAAAATTCTATGCTCATTTAAAATGATTAAGTTATTTTTGTTAAAATTTTAATACACTGATATTTTTGATAATTAACAAAATTAATTTCAGTATATTTGTTGTGATTCCAACAAATAAAACATTAAATATTGCTTAATATTAGAATTACAAAAATATAAAGTACAGTATGCACCAAAATATACAGTACTGAAATGTAAAGATGAACAATATTACCTTGCTGTCATTTGTTAGTTTATTTCTCCTGAAAGAAACTAACATACACACTATTAATGTGTTTATTACCATGGTATGCATAATGTAAATGTTCGAAGTATGCATCACCTCACTGTAGACAGTGTTCATATCATTCACGCAGATTCTTTAATATATCCTGGAACAGAGGTTGCTGCAGACTCCTGCAAAAGGAGACGATTTGCTCACATAATGCAGGCAAAGTTCTTGGCAGATCTTCACAGTTGAATACACTTTCCTTTAACATTCTCCACAAGTAGGCATCAGGTGGTGTAAGATGAGAGGAATAGGACAGGTATGGAAAGTCAGTACTATGTGAAATGATTTGTCCTGGAAAGTTTTCCTGCAGAATGGCTAGAGATTCTTGAGCCTGTTGATACCACTGTCTACTCATGTGAAGGCTCTTTGCACGACAGAATATTTTCAAATCCTGAAGAAATAGTCAATTGCCATGTCCCTGTAGCAATCTTGGGTGACAGTAAGAGCATTGCTTTCCTCATTCTCAATGAAATAGGAGCCTATTATACTGTGTGCTGAGACAGCACACCATATGTAGCAGTTTCTGAATGATAACATCTGGCCACTCAAAACCAAAGAAGCAAAATGCTTGGCAGTTCATCCTTTCAAGTGAATATGACTTTCATCAGAGAACCACACATTCCTCAAGAAATCTGGATCCTCATACACCATGATCAAAATGGTGTATATGGATTATACACCATTTTGGCCATGAATTTGGACATTAAATAAAACATACATATGCATTTGAGATGCATGAATTTCAGTACTTTATATTTTGGTGCATACTATATATTAATAAGTGTTTTTAATTTTTGAAAAATACAATTCTCTGTTATATAATTTTCTTATTTATATAACACAAAAAATATAGATTGTGTGTGTGTGTAATTACATTATATGTAATAATTGATTAATATATTATTAGAATTTTTTATTTTATTAATATATTTATAAAGCAAATAATAAATTTCTTAAAATTGGCATTTTATGTTTCAGAACTTCGTTCATTAGTAGCTGGCCTAAGTCCAACCGACAAAAAGAATGAAGTTATTGCCCATTCATTACAACTACTTTCTGCATGGGTATTAAATAATTATCATAAGTTTTTCAAGTTATATCAATCAGCTCCTAAAATGGCAGGTTATTTGATTGATTGGGTAGCAGAAAGGGAAAGAAAAATTGCACTAAAGGCCATGATTAAATCGTATGTATCAATATATTATCAATATTTTCCACAGGTTTCTCTTTAAAAATATTTCACCACCATTCTAAAGTATAACTGTTATTTTATTTTATCAAAATAATAATATAACTATCATTAAAAATGATTCCTGTATAGGTACTTCTATTTAATAAATATCATCTTTTAATTGCAGAAAAATTGTAATGATATATATATAATGAATTGTAAGAATGATTTAATCTTTTAGATCAAAACTTATTGAAAAGGAGAAAATTCAGTCTAAGTGATCAGAAAATTTTTCATAAATTTTATATCTAGTATAAGAATTCATTTTGATTTTCAAAATAAGATAATTTAAAAATAATAATTAATTAGAATTAGAAATATATATGTACAGATATTCCTCCTATAACACAGTAAATAGGTTCCTGAAAAACACCATGTGTGAAACCGTATTATATGAGACCTGGAGCCAAATACAAAAAGGAGAATTATGTTCCCAAACCAATTAAAAACAAATAACTGTTTAATTCCACATAAGAAACTTAATTTTTATTAAGAACATTAATAACACAAAAAAAAAGAAAAAAATATATATATAAGACCCCAGAAACTATATACATAAAACAAAAGGAAAGAAAAAAGTATACAGCCTATCTAAGAAACATATAACTACTAGCATTATTAAGCAGTCCAGGAACGATCTTTCAAAAAATTTTAAACTTTTTATTACGAGAGAAAGGTTTTCGGCTTTACATTAGCCCTCCTCAGCTCTCAAATTACATGCAATTTTATCGAACAACCAACTGTTTAATAAGCGTTGGTGTTCTAGAACTTCACACAAAATACAAAATTTCAAAAAAATAATAATTATGCATATTCTTAACAAACTTTAAGCTTAATATATAATATACATAATCACTTATAATAATTTTTTAAAATAAAAGGAAATTATTATTTAACAAATATAAGGAAGAAAAGCATAAAGAGATAGCAACAAAGCATGGTTATAGCAGAGCGTTAGTAGATAGAATTTATAGAGAGTAATTTATTATATTATAATTATTCAATTGTGTTTTCTAATCATTTGTATAATATTAATCATTAAATCCTTTAGAGTAAAATAATTTATACAGGGTATAAGAAAAGTCTGTATCCTTCCAAATAACTTGATAAATAACATAGATTTCAAAAATCTGTAATGCCATAAATAGGAAGTCATGGATGGACTACATGTGATGGTGACCTCCAAATGAGCTGATTATGCAAATGAAGTCAGTTGCAAATCCTATCTCATAAACCATAACAGATATGGAAAAATTTCCAATTACAAACTTGTTCAGGATCCAATTCTGAACACATTATGAAAAGCTTCATTAAAATCGAATGAATAGTTATGAAATTTTATTTGCTGTTTTTTCATATTAATTTATTATTTTTTTTAACAATTTTTAGTAATTTCTTCCTCAGTACTGTACTTCAACTATCCTTTTGTTCTTTTATTTTCCTGTTTCATGGATGCCATGTTTTTGGAATCCTGTTTAGACCAAGTTAATAGCCTTTTAGGCTTTCTCTGCATGAATGGGAGTTCACTTTTTGAAAAATAAAAATTATATGCATCGAGGGGCATCGAGATTTTAGAGATGCTTAGATGGGGCATAGCCAAAAAAAATATTGGGAACCACTGTTATATATCAACACCAATGTATGAATGAAGTTTAATTATTTGATAATTTTGAATTAGGTTAGGTTAATTTTAATTAAGCCAAGAGAAAAAAATCACATATAGAATATTTTTGATGGCAGCCTATTACAAACTAGCCATCAACCGTAAATTTGAAGAATGATGCTCAACAGACTGAGTCTAGACTTTCCTGAAAAACTGAAGGTGTGGGACCTGGAATGGAATCCAGAACCTCAAAGTGATAAATGATTGCTTTATTATATGACTATTCAGCCTACTATAGATTTTTGGGAATGCAGCAATTTTGTATATTGGCATCATTCCACATTTCAAACATCTTGTAAAAACTTGAATATATATGTAAAATAAAACATTGATTTAACATGACTTACATAACATATAACAAAATTTGTCAATCTAACAAATTCCATAATCTACTGTTGCCAGATATGTTAAACTGAGATTTTAATGTATCATCTTTTATTTAAAATAATAAACATTTTTATATATTTAATCAATACTAATATTAAATTTAAAAAATTACATATTTAAAAAAATTTATTTTCAGTGCAGTTAGCAGATTTACATTGAAAAATGTTTTAAATAAATTACTGTATTTACTTACATAATTTTCATACATTTTCTTATCATTAAATGTAAATGAAATATGGAAAAAATTTTCAGAAGCCACTATTTTAGAAATGACTTTCCATTTAAGCCAGAAAATGTCATAAAAATTAACTGTTTTAAGATTATATTGTGATTACTCTAATATTTATTAAAATATATAATAAAAATAAAAAGTAAAATTATATTGTATTTTACAGCATATTCAAATTCAGAGCAAAATGAATAGTGAGAATTAATAGTATATCAATACAATATTAGACAGCTTCAGCAACATGAACATGTAGCATGAGAACAACATAGAGCACTGGAATGACGAAATCATGGAATCATTTCAAGTCATCACTAGAGACTTCCTCACATCCAAATGTTAGTTAAGGAAAGGTTCTGTATTGATATCATTCATTTGCATTCAACACACCGTAAATGGCAAATTCAACACTTAGATAGGAAGTTTCACATTTGTGATTTCCTCTGTTTATAGTGACTAAACAAGTAAATATAATGCCATATCTTTTAGTATGCACATTCCTTAGACTTATATCTATATGATATGATAAACTGCCAATATTCAAGATTCAATTCAAATATGAAATTAATTTAAAGCTTCAACATGAAAAAAATGAATATGTATAAAATAAGTTTTCAAGCACAATACATGCACTTAAATACATAATATATAATGTGCCTTTTGCCAATAAAAAATAAAATAAAATTGAGGCATCACTAACCTTTCAGAATTCATGTTTGTTTCCTGGATTATTAATTCTCTGGTCTATCTTTTTAAAAATATCAAAAACATAACTAGCAAAGTGATTTCAAGATAAATCAGAAAATACTACTTGCTTATTTTATTCTAAAAACACTTCAAAACAGCTCTTTAGCAAGAAAAAAGTTTATTGTGGCATATTGTGTGATTTCAAGAAAACAGAGAAAGCAAAACCAACCAACCAGCCACCAGACATGGGTATTCATATTTTATATAAGCATATCTATCTGGAGAAATTAAGGGAAATAATTTAACTGATGCAAATTTCTTCTACAAGCACATGCATGGAACATGAACTCAATGACGTCATTCTTCTTTGCATTCATGTTTGGGTCAATTCTTTACTGAAGCTGTCTATTATCAATTAGTAATATACAAAATAGTATATCATCATTTTACTAGTAAAAAAAAATAGTTATTTCGCTTTTGAAAAAAGTTGTTTCAAAAATTATAAGAACTCAAAAACTAATATACTATTTTGTAATAATTTAAAACTAAGACACATAAGGCAAGTCTATTTTAATTAATAATTCTTCTATATTTAAACTTAATATCAATTCAATCTCAGAGCAAGGTAATGTTATAAAAATAAAGAAAAAATTTTTTAAAAATAATTGAAAAATAGATATGTAATCAATAATTATATGATAGCGAAAATTATGTAAGAAAATATGTACTAAATATAAGTTAATTACTTTTATTAAAAATTATTTCAATTTAAACTGAATCTTAAAAATTTTAATTATTCAAAGTATATTTATATAAATAATAAAATATGAATTATATAAGAATTATACCAGTAAGTCGCCTGATTACATTGAAGTAACAGATCAGTCATGTGTTCAACTCTAACAAACCATGAAGGAACAGCACGATAAATCAATGGAGTTTCAGAACGCCAACAAAAAGGATAACTATGTTTTGTGGTGCTACTATGAACTAATCTTCCAGTATTCTTCAAATGTTTGATAATATTTTTATCTGCATCCTAAATAAATAAAATTATTTTAAAAAATTAAACAAGATATTTATCTTTCTTTTTTTTTACAAAAGATTTACACAATCTTTATGCATAAATTGTGAAATTATATTTATTTTGAAAAATATTTATATTTACCTGAAAAACAATCTATCTATATTTTAATTGCATAAGATATTTTATGAATATCTTATGCAATTGTATGTCAAGATATAAAATTAAAAATATCAATTCTAAGAAAATGCCAAAATTATTTTTAAATAAATAAATAGTTCTGGAAAGAACTGTGGGATGCCAGCAGGTGATATAATTATATAGGTCTTAGCCTTGCATGGATGCTGTCAGGCTCTGACACCAGTCAATATCAGTGTGAACAATGTTGACAAACAGGGAGGTTTGTCTAGCAGATGATGAGATGTGGGTTATAGTTGTAGGTAAGGATGGAGAGGTGCTCAAGGAAACAATGGCAAACAGCTTATATGGTTAATACTTTGGACCTTTATTTGTGAGTGAGAGAATTACATCATATCCCAAATAGGGAGGACAAATACCTCGAATATTCTGAAGAGTCAGGATTAACTTCAACTTTGACAATACTGTTGCACAACACCTATAGTTCTTGGTTCTGATAGTTCTTTTGTCTTGGCAGACCTTTTATAGATGCAGTGATGATGGTGGTCGGTGTGTGGTTTTGGGGGTTTCCTTCTCCAAAGCAGTGCTCACTCCCTGTCTGAACTTGACTCCTTCTGTATGGAACTATCTTTCCATTAACCAGGAGGTAGAGGTGCTGTTTCTTGTCTTTTTCTTGATGAAACAGGTGACAGTTGTAAAACTGTCAGTTAAGGCGCATTCTCACGAGTCAAGTTTAGTTGACTGATTATAGTTGATCAACAAAAGTTGAATAAGACTTGAATCAGTTTTTGTTCACACATTTCAATAGAAACTGATCAACAGTTTCAGTTTTAAAATGGCGTCAAAAGCAATTGTGCGTGAAGTTGTGCAGATATTAACATTTTTGTTAAAAGGAGAATTAAAAACAATTTTATTTAACATGAGCAAAAATCGTAAGAAACGTCTTTTTGGGTGAGGCAATGGGTTTTAAGAAGAAATTTATTTTATTTATTTTTAAATTTTATATTTTTTTGATTAAAAAAATTGCATGTAATTTGAGAGCTGAGGAGGGCTAATGTAAAGCCGAAAACGTTTCTCTCGTAATAAAAAGTTTAAAATTTTTTGAAAGATCGTTCCTGGACTGCTTAATAGTGCTAGTAGTTATATGTTTCTTAGTTAGAATCCTTTGAAAGCAGTTATATTAGTATTTATTATACAGCCTATGTAAAATTCATTTAATAATTATATCTTCCTTACCACTGTTTCATTAAAACAAGCATATTTATTCTTTAATGATATCAACTTCACTTTCTGAACTTTTTATGCATTTAAAGTTTGTATATCTTCTGCTCTCTTTATAAAATCTGTAATCTAATTTATTACAACTTGCTAGAAAACAATCATTCCTTAACATATATTTTAGTTTTAAATCTGTACTTAACATATATCCAAAAAAAAAAAAATTATGAATAAAGCTTAATTATTTAATTAAACCAATTATTTAATTATTTTGGCACACAACAGATTAAATAATAGTTATATAGATATGAAGGGATAAATAATTCGGAGAAATTTATTGAAGAATATTTCTGTAGATATGTCAAGAATTTTCGGCATATGAATATTATTTCCAAAAATAAACACTAACAGTAAATGTTAAGAATTAGAATATTTTTAACAGAATATTCTTATATTTTACAACCAAACAATAAATTAACAAAAAATTTATACTTTTTGAAGTGGGAGAGGAAATTGATGAACTAATAGCTAATGATATAAGAGAAATTTTACTGTATAATTTTAGTATTAATAATAGAATACAGGTAGGCCTCGATTAATGCAAATAATTGGTTCCACGAATTTCTCGCAATAATCAATCTATTGAAGAATAAAAACTTAATTTTTTTTATCAAAGAATTGAACGTTTGGATCACAAAATACTCAGTTGTCGCCAATTAACTCAATCTCAAAATTAATTCAATTAACTCAATTTCAAATTAAAATCAAAAATAGACTACATATCGTCCCTCTAATGCCAAACTAGTGAAATTGCATTTATGACTAATTTTAGCAAAATATTTCCTAATGATTGCATTTTGTGTGTATTATGTGTCCATAGTGTGGATTTACAAAAATTAATGAAAATGTTTTGTATTGCAGGAGAGTGAGCATAATTTTCTAAATGTGTTTAGTAAAAACTGTGTTGTAGAAGTACCATGTTATATGAGGATTTCCACAATTTTCAAATCATGGTAGAACGAAACTGTGCTGTAGGAGGGATACCTATATATATAAATTTATTTTATTCCATATTAATGAAATGTAATATTGTAAAGAAAAGAATTATTAATATTTCAGAATTAACCAATTAGTACTTAAAAATATGTAAAGATAGATTCTCTATTTTTATACAAATTTTTCACAAAATAAATATATTTCAAAAATGTGAAAATATTTGTTACAGTGCACACTACTTAATTGGAAGACTAAATTTGTGCATTTCATAATTGTCCTTCCATACAGACAGCAGCATCAGTGATTTACACAATTCTAAGTTAAAAAATTTTATAAGAAAAATAAAATAATAATAACTTACATTAAAAAAACATTAACACTATAGCAATTAAGACCTTATGTCATATTGGTTGGCAATTGCACAGACTGATCTATATGACATATATGTTTAAAATTTTACCTATCAAGTTTTCCTGTGCAAAAAAATAGGATTAGTCTATTTGATCTTATTCCATAGATTCTTAGATATAATATAATGTAACTTTTGTTATCTGATGATAAAATTTCAGTTTTTGATAAATTTTTTTTAATGCAAGACTAAATTCTAACAGTGTGAAATACATGAAATCACAAATTTAATATATGAAATTTTATCTAATCTATGTTTTAGGAATATTAATTTGCTTAGATAAAAATAATAGATTTAGAGTAACAAAATATTTGTATGCATCCTATAATAATAACAAACTAACGGGATAAACCATTTTACGAATTAACCAAATTAACCATTATATTTTTATTTATCTAGTCAGTGGTTCCAAAGACAATCATGCTTATGATAGAGTTCTAAAAATTTTAGTATCACACTTTCAGACCACTTGAGGCTCATTTTTTTAAACTATTCTATATCAAACTAAACACAACCACGCGTGGCATGACCAGTTGAAAGCGAACTTGACAGTCAACTGAAGTTCACACGTTTCAAGAAAAGTTTCAATTTGAAAGCAAATGGTGGATGACTCATCACTTGAAAGATAAAGTTTGACTCGGTCAAACTTTTCTTGATCCACTAAAAAGTTGATCAGCTCTATTGAAACAAAGGTTCTTATTACAGTTTTCATTCAACTTTTGTTGATCAACTATAATAGGTCAACTAAACTTGACTTGTGAGAATGCGCCTTTAGGGAGAAATTAATGGTGACTCTCCTGTTTGTCGATTCTTTCTTTAGGTCTTCTCTGTCAGCATAGGTGGCAATGAAGTGTGGAACTTATTTGTTGGCTTATCCTAACTTTGTGAAAATTAGGAAATGCCAGTTTGGAAGGGAGTTGGACAATAATCATCCTGTTCTCGGACTGGTACTGACTTTCCATTCTACATCTGTCTCATACGGAAGCTGGCAGTCAACTCCTTGAGGAATGTCACAAGACCCAGGACTAATCATCTGACCTTTGCCCTAAGATTCCCGAGCTCAACATATTTTGAATTTTGTTTAATCACGGATGGCTCCTTCTTGGGATACTTGCACAAACACAATAACCACTCCTAATGTAACCCTTGTTTTGTTTTCAGGATTTACATTACTGGGAACAAAGTTATATGCAGGGCAATGCCACCCTGATGCTGTTTAATTTCCCCTCGATTCTCATAATTCATCTCTCTCCTCTTTATCTTCTTTGTTCTATAGAAATTACAAATCATATTTATTGCACCTCATAGAACTTATTAGACCATTGATTTTCCAAACAAATCTGCTATTTTGGTATGATTAAAGTGTATGTCTCTAGTCATCTTTGTTATTATGATATCTCTATTGAATTTTATAAAAATCTATCAAGAAGTTATTATTTAAAGTGAACCTTAGAGATTCAAACATCAATCTTTTTTAAATGGATAAAACTTCAGAGTCAACTGGAATGGATATAATCTCTACTGAATTCATAACAATGAATTAAATATTTCAAAAGTTTGAAAAGAAATTTTATACATTTGAACATCCACTATTTTTAAATAACTGATACAGTAGAGTTAATCATAATAGATAGCCCGCCTGGGAGTGCTAGTTTTGGCCTAGTCCGATAAGTTTCAATAGCGATCATTACTTAAGCTTCCGCTGCACCGGAATCGAACCGGGATCTTTGGGTTAATGTCCCAACGCCTTAACCAGTTAGACCACTGTGACCTATGATGGAATTTCATTCCGCTAGTTTCAGTCTAGTCCGATAAGTTTCAATAGCGATCATTACTTAAGCTTCCCGAAATGGAATTCCGTCATTCCCGTGGCTACATAGATAGCCTGCCTGGGAGTGTAGTTATGGCCTAGTCCGGTAAAGTTCCATAGCGATGATTACTTAAGCTTCCCGAAATGGAATTTCCGCCATATGTCACCGTTCTAAAACTGGTTAAGGCGTTGGTGCGTTAACCCAAAGATCCTGGTTAGATTCCGGTGCGGTGGCGAAAGTTTTATTTCGGGGAAATAAATTTGTAAATTATAGTTTAATCATTAAATACTAGATGGCGCGACGAAATTTTATTTTGGGAAAATAAATTTGGAAAATTATTATTTAATTATTAATTACTAGATGGCGCCACCTTAGTTCTAAATTCTAAATTATTTAATTAATTATTAATTCAACAGATGGTGGCACCATAGCTTTGATTCAAAAAATAATAATCGTTGTAAAAAGTATAATTTAACTTTATCCGCCAGGGGAAGTTTGGCTTGGTTTATTTGTATGCATATTAAAATTTTAAAAGATATTTGAAAATTCTGAAATAATTTGTATTTTCATAATTTCATATTAATTAAATATTTATGAATATAGATCACTTACAATTCTATTTTTATAAGTTAGTGTTGGGCTATAATATAGTGTTTTTTTGCCAATTATTTTTACAATTTTAATAGTAAAATACTTTTACTATAAAGAATGCTTATTTGATAATTATCTTATATCTCTAGCATTAATTGGCTGCATAGACAAATTAATTAATATGAAATAAAAAACAGTATTCAAATTTCTCTATGCTGCTAGTTAGGATCCATTAAAAGTAGCTGTAGTCTGTTAGAGATATTTTCTTACTTTTTTAAAAAATAAAAATGATTTCAAGTCAATTCTAAAATGTGATGAGCATCTTGGATTCTTGGATAATCATTTATATTTCATTATATAATCAAAAATCTCTTTTTTGCTGTTTTCACTGAAAATAAATTTATCATATAGACTAAAGAATATATGCTTTTATTGAAACATCAAAAAAATTTATATACTGTATATTCTAATTTCCCATTAGTCAAAAATGTGCATATTAAGTTGTCACTGTAAACAATGAAGTTTACCAATTTTAAATATAGAAACAACTTGAATAGCAAGATTTTGACATTTCGATACTGATATTTAGCATTACTACTGAAAATACTATTGATAATGTTGATTATTTATAATAATAAATTTATATGTTGTAGTAAGTATCCTTTTGTGATGTAAATTTATACATATACAAGTAGTTCTTGACTTATGATGACTTCTTGTATGTATAACTCCATCCTAAGTAGAAAATGACCCATAATTGTAATAATTTTAGTAATAATAATAGACAATAGAATACTGAATCCTTTATGACAGTACAATCATTCAGATTTGATCCCTGGTCCTTGAGGTTATAAAATAATCCAGAATATTCCCAAGGTGATAACAATTGTTTTACTACATTTTTAATAAAACAAAAAGTATTTCTAGCCAATATACTATAAAAATAGCCAAGTTCGGAATATTGTAAGGACAACGATAGGATCGGAATATCATAGGTCAAGGATGAACTGTGTGTATATGAGATATGCATCACATAATAATTATACAATAATTTATAAAAATTCAACCTGTGTATATTCTTCTGGAATATAATTATTGTATATTGTCAGAGCACCTGTATATTAACAATAAATTAGCATTTGGGATATTTTGCTATTATATTTGGGATATTTTCAAGTTATAGGTATGACAATACTACTAATTTTAAATTGAATGACCAGAAATTTGAACATGTTTTCATGTATGCATAGTACTAAAATATGTTTGATTCCCCAATACCAAATTCTAAGTTTATTCTGGTTTTCAATCACAATATTAATAGCTTTTCCATATCAGAAATTACTATATTCTATCTTTTGATTTTTATGTTTGAAGTTATTAATTTTGAACCCTTTATATTTAAAATTATAGTTTTGGGCTTTGATCATGATGATTGTTGAGTGATTTAATGTTTCCTCCAAAGATGCTTGTAATCTGTGCTGTCTTTTTGTCATTTATATCTTGTTTTATTTCTAATGATATAACTCTTCTATTTTTTTATGTGGAAATATAATACTCTTACCAGCCATCATTAATATTGCATTGTATTGTTAATTTCATTTTCACTTTTCATGCATTCTGTCCAATCTCTGTTGAGTTTATATTTATAATTTGAAGCTGTTTTATATAAAATTATATAAAGTAGCTGTTCCCAAATATTTTATTCTCATATTATCAAATACACAAAAAATTTCTTCATACTATCTTTAATCTTAGCAGTTATGAACATGGAGGGAATAAACACAGCTCAACCCTATATATAATCTTAGATTTATGTGTGCATACACCCAATTGTTTATTTTGGTTACTATAGTAAATGTTCTTTAGAACTAAGAATAATGTTCTATGTAAGTTTTTAAAATCTTTCTGTAACTGAAGTGGGCTAATAAAGCTGAAAGCACTTTTACAGTATTTATAGTATAATTTCTCTTTTTAATTAAGATTTAATGTTTCCTACTATTGAGCTGTATTTATTCTCCTAGTTGATACATTTCAGCAATAGTATTTTGAACTTAAGTTATGAACTTAAATAAAAATTCAAAATATATTAACAAAGATATAAATCTCTCTCTTACCTTCTTTAATAAATCTTTGATTTGTTTTAAGTTTCGAGTTCATTTTAATCGGGAAAAACTACTATTCTTCCATCCTTAAGGTGGTGAGTTCATTTTAATCAGGAAAAACTATTGTTCTTCCATCCTTACCCATAAGGTTCATTTTAATCAGGAAAAACTGCTGTTGTTCCATCTTTAAACTCAAATTCATTTTAATCGGGAAAAATTACTGTTCTTCCATCCTTACCCATATGGTTCATTTTAATCAGGAAAAACTACTGTTCTTCCATCCTTACCCATAATTCATTTTAATCAGGAAAAACTACTGTTCTTCCATCCTTATCTATAAGTCCACAAACGTGCAAGGCCTAAGCCTGTCATTCCATTAGGTTATTAAGCCGCCATAGCCTCCTGAGATATTTCTATCTGGCGGCGATTACTTATTGAGCTCATCACAGGCTGGCCAACACCCAAAATGGGTGGCACCCATTTTGGGTGTTCACATGTTCAAATGGGGTCAACCAGATAGTTGAAGGATGAAGTTCAGCAGTTGATAGTTGATTGGCTATTATTGTATTGTCTCCAATATAAGTATCTAGTTATATAACTATCTAGTTGATAGTTGAAGGATGATGTTCAAATGGGGGGTGCCACCCATTTTGGGTGTTCACATGTTCAAATGGGGTCAACCAGATAGTTGAAGGATGAAGTTCAACAGGCCGGGCCCGGACCCCTCCTGAAAAATTGGAGGAGTGGTACTTAGATCTTCCGGGATGGTAAGCCACAGCTTTACCATGCAGCCATCCAGTCAACCTGTCATTCCGTCAGTCTGCAGATTCCGCAGTTTGATCTGTGAAGTGTTCGTTATCCGAACAGTTCATTAACTGATCATCCACTGTATAGAGTTAGGTTCCTGCGAACCTTTCTTCCCAACATTTCCATATGGTTTATGTGTGTTTTTCTGTTTACAGACACCTTATTTAATATGTATTACATTACTTATAAATAATTACAGTATATGCAGTGTATGGTACTATACAGTATTATAATTACAGTAATCTTTATTTAATTTTTTAAAACATTAATAACATAGTAAATAAAACCTTATTTTTGATTGATAGTTTTTTTGATGTTGCAAAATGTTTGATGTGAATGCTGACACATTGTCTTTCTGAACTGCGTTGAGAAACTGCGTCAGCCTTGTCTGCGTCTCTTTTTGCCTCAAATCTTCTAAAATTTTGGCGTAAGGAGCAGATGCACTGGAAATTAGGTGCCTAAATTTGAGGCTGCATTCAAACATAGGGTCACATTCTTCTATGGGACCTGCAGACAATATGAACAGGCTTTTGGCCTACCTGCGGTCTGTGATGTGAACAAGGATATATAATGAGAAATTTTCTGGCAAACTGATTCAGAGACTACATTTGATAACAAACAGCTTCCTTTATTAGAGAGAGCTAAAGAGAGAGAGATTTACATTGGCAACAGTATTTTTTCCACTCGGTGGGAGTCTGCGAATAAGCGCGAAAGCTTCACAAATATTGATTTTGTGGTTACAAATAAATTTTCACAAATAGTCAAATACTCGAATACTGAATCCGCAAATAACGAGAATTGACTGTATTTAGTTATTCATATGATTCTGTGATAAAAGAAATGCAATATAATGTTCAAAAAATTAATTATATTATTTTAATAACAGATACTCAGATTCCAATTGATTTTATTTTAATTTGCCACCAAATATAAAATGTTAAGACATCCTATTTACAAATATCCAATAGAATAAAATTCTGAGATTTGAGAGACTGGGCTAAAATTAATTAGAAGTCAATTGACATTAGATGCTAACTGGATTGTTTCACATATTTTTTGATATTATTTTCTTTTACATTCATTTCTGGTTATATATTTTTTGATTTAAAAAATAACCTACTTTTTGAAGGAAAATGACACTTATGAGATCATTATCTTGCCTATCCATCTGTCTCCCTCTACTAACAAGTTTTGAATTATTTATTAGATTTTCATGAAATTTTAGTAATATTCTGTTATTAAAAGTCATCTTAATATCTCATTGTTTAATTAATCTGTTCGCTGTCATTGATATGTATAGATGTCAAGGAAGTGGAACAAAAATGATAAAAAAAAAACAATACAAAAGAGATAAAAGAATCAATCCTGATTTTATTGAATGCATACAAAAAAAACAGCTTTTGCAAATCTGTTTTTTGTATATATTCATTAAAAATACATATTTTTGACAGTAGGTTTTAAATTTTTTAATTGCAAATTAGAAACAACAACACAAATGTTTTTTAAATTATGTGTAAACAAATATTGCTTATATTTGAACAGCTTGATAGAATTTGGATTTTTTTTATCCCTATTGATTTTATAGTCTAATCCAGTGGTTCTCAAATTTTTTTCTGTTGAGGAACATATTTTAATATTTTAAAATTTGGTGGCACACCTAAGTATTTTAAATAATAATTTTGATTTAACAATGAATTTTTATTAACACATTATTGTATTTATTCTTATTTATTACATTCAGATTATAGCCCTTATTAAGTTATAGCGCCACTTGCGGATTTTGTCTTTTTAGAGAAACTATAATTTTAATTTAATTTTTATATTTTGAATAATGACAAAAAATTTTGGCTGTTGCAGAAATTCGAGGGTTAGATTTTTTTAATGATACCCTATTTATAGGAATCAGTGCAGTCGTTCAATTGCAAAAGGGATATCCAGCCAACCACGTTTCACTATTATTATATATGTGAATCATACAATTATATAAATACAATTCATTCTTAATTTTTGCGGCACACTAGTTGAGAACCACTGGTCTAATCTATCAAAGTTATTCCAATTATGCAACTCTATAAATGATATTTTTGAAATTTTTAGAAAAATATCAAATTTTTCATTAAATGAACTATAAAATGTTGAAAATTAAAATATATCTTAATTGTCATTTTTTGTTTTAATTTCACCAAAATTTTAGGAGAAAATTGCGAAAAACAAAACATAAACACCCTCAGGCCATTTAAAAGCTCACTCTCAAATACTTCCTGAAAACTGTTAATATGAACATAGTATGAAATAGTATTAAACATATGTAAACATGAATAAACTTACTATTTCATAGTTAGTTTATAATAGTAAGTTTATCCAAAGTATATCATATAAACATGGCTTTAATAAGTAAAATTTTTTTAAAATCAAAAGTGATTTTATTAGTTTCTTATGTGTATTGTGGGGTCCGCGGAGCGACTGTGGCGTCAGGATATTTATAGCCAAAAACGCAGATATGTGGCGCTTTCGTGGGTAAGGATGGAGAGGAGAAATATCTCCAGTGATGCAATGACTGACAACGATACGGTTGAAAACAAACCTGGATCTTTATTGAGAGAGATGATCCCTTTACAGATGTTGCTGGCCCGAACACAGAGAGCAGCACTTCGTAATAAGATGGATTCTTATTACAGATATTGCTGAACCAAACACAGGGAGCAGCACATTGTAAAATAGTTGGAGGACCCGAACAGCACATTGGAATACAGCCGGAGGATAAATACCTTTATAATTAATCAATAAAGTCTTTAAAGTTCTAATAGTTGAAATGTTCCTCTTAATCACCAGTTGATTCTACCTAGAAGCAGTTATTTCTTTTGACTTCCCTTACGTCGATTTCTTCTTTATTACAGTTTCTTTCGATGTACACACACAAATACAACTTCAGTTCTATACAGATCCTTTCTCCAGACAGCTTTCGGAACACATCTTTCTTTTACGACGCCTTCTTTCTGACTGCCTTGACTCTGACTGTCTTCCTCTCTGACCTGGACTTTCTCTTCTTACCTATTTTTCTTTTTCCAAAGTGTAATAAAGGAAAAGCTGTAACTATACTGCGTGTAGTGCTGTTTTTTGGAAAAAATTTTCCCGGAAAAATCCCTTTTTTTTTCCCCCAAATTTACCACTACATAAGGACATGATCGTTATTTTCACAACAAAATCCAATGTGTTAAAATAATCTAGAAATATCTAAACAACACAAAAAAACATCTAAAAAATAATCTATAATCTAAATGGCAATTTCCTTAATCTAGATTGCTCACAAATAATCTAGATCTAGATTAAAATAATCCAAGTTGGCAACCCTGATATTATTTATAGTTTTTAATGTAAGCAACAAGAACAAGTTTCCTGTCCCTACAGGACAGTAATTTAACAGGTGTCAGCAATCAACGGCTCTTTCTAACTTTTATAAATAAACAACCTGGAGAAACATCTGTGAAACGGATAAGATTTTCAAATTTGCTGCATCTTCTTTTAGATCTCTATATTAAGAGGAACCTTTAAAATTTTACTTTCTATCTAACACTTTAATAACAACACATTTTTTCTTATTAAATTTTATAAAAGTTGAAAACAGGTTGATAGTTTTGGGGCTCTTAGAATCACGGGCCTTAGGACTCAGCCTATAGGTAAATCCGGCGCTGCTTTTAAACTAAGTAATATTAAATAATTTATATATTTTTGATAAATTTTAATACAGGGTAACCAGATGTCCCTATTTTTAATAGGACTGTATAATTTTTAGCTACATTACTAATATTGAATGTCATAATTTTGAGAAGTTAGATTTATTTACATTTTTTTTTGTTTTAATCAAATTAAAAAGTCAATGGTTAATTGGGATGAAATAAATACAAGAGAATCATTTTAACTAATATGATAGTTAATGCTGTAAACTCTTCATGAATATCTTGTTTTTGGTTTATAAATCTGGTTGCTCTATCTTAATGACTAAGAATTAAAATATATTAACAAATTATTTAAAATTTAAAGTAACTCAAGTTTTGCTTCCACATCAAATGACAGTTCATATGAAAAAGAAAATTCCATATATTCTCAGGAAAGAAATGATGAATATGTTAAACAGAAAAGTAAGTTTCTATTTACTATAATTCAAAATATAAATGAAATATTTTCATTTAAATTATTAAATTGTATTTATTTGTTTTCATTTGCAATATATCTTTGAATTATCTTATAAATAGCCAAAAATATAAATACAGTAATCTGAAAATATTCTTCAATAAGATCTCTTTATTAGATTTCATAAAAGCCTATCAATTAAATGCAAAAATTTTATTAAATAATTATGAGTTTTTATATATTGATGATAAATTCATCCTAGCATATATAATGTTAGTTAACAATGGCATTGATTAACCTGATGACTGCCAATAGCTAAGCTTAATTAATAAGCAAAGGAAAAAAAAAACAAAAAAATTAAAATTGCGAAATCTTACTTAATTTTCATCAAAATTTTTTGAAATTTTTAGAATTTATTGTTTTTTATTGTCATTCTAACAATATAAAAAATTTTTTGAGTTTTATTTCTTTCACAACTTTTCATTTATTATATGAGATCAGAGAAAACACAATTTTTATATATGAAATCTTAGCCATCCAATGAAATATTTGGTATTTCTGATAAAAGCAAGTCTTATGAATAAAATATGATATGAATGAAGAAAATTGGCTAATATTTTAAAAAATTATCAGTAAAAACCAAGTATTATGCAAATTTTAATTAATTAAGTTAATTAATTAATTAGTCAAAAAATAATAAAAATTTATTAAAACATTATCATTTTTTTAATAAAATATGTTCATTTCAATAATTTTTATTTTAATCTTTTATATATTTTCGGAATATCTTTTTATATATTTCGAAATAAAGGTGCAAACAAAAATATAAAAAGTGCAAAACATGCTAGCTACATGCAAATGATTGCAAAAGGAAAAATTCAGAATGAATGTTAATAGGAAGTTGTTTTTTAAATTTCTTTTTGTTCTGAGGATTACATGGTGAGAATATAAATGAAAATAATAATAAGCAAAAGGTTTTTTTCACTGTATTTTCACCTCATTAGAACAATGAGGTGAAAATTCAGTGCCAAAAAAAATATCAATTCAGAAATGGGAATTAACCGTATATTGTCTGTCCACGAAAGCCGCGCCTAGCTAAGGTGGGTGAGTCCAAATGCGAAAGGGAGAGTCGCAGTCTGTATAATGGCAGGTGGGAATTATTGAATTAATATTATATTAAGTTCTGTTAAATATACTATTTCCAACATCGAAACTAATCATTTAGTATTCGACATTACAATAAACTTCCATTCAACTTCAGTTATCTTGCGTTTGAAAACTTCCATGTGCAAAGCTGTCATCATTATTTTGTCACTGGACTTGTTCAGTTAGTGCACATGTACTTGCATCGATGGTTGCGGCTAAGCTGGTCGGACAGTATTAGTTAAAACTTTTATATAAGAATATTAATTTTGTTAATATTATATTATCCTTACTACATTGTTTTTTACATTATATTAATTTCTTGTATCCTATAATATTATTTATTTAACATTTCTAAAATTCTTTTTATTTGAATTTCCCTCTAATAAATTTGCTTTTCATAGAAAATAAAATTAAAGAAACAGATATAAATATTGAATATCCGTGTCCATGGTAAGTTAATTCAATATTTATTTATTTATTGATATATTTCAGTATTAAACAATGAATGTTGTTGATAATTATTACTATCAATTATGGTATTTAGTAACTTAAAAAAATTTCATGTTTAGAGAATTTACATAAAATTTTTTAGGCTTTTAATTAGGCAAATATTGAAGACTATTAATTTCATATTAAGTAAGATATCAATATAATAGGTTCCCAATTTATATGATTTCAGAAATCATGGATGAATAAGTGTTTTTTTTATATTGGATATCTAAAACATATACTAACTTTTACTATTATACTGCTAAAATCCTAACAAACTAAATTAAAAATTCACAGCACTTCTAGCAGTAAAGTATCAAACTAAATTTATTAGTTAAAATACACGCAAACGTTTTCGATGTGCTTCACATCCTCTTCAGGCCCACAAAACAATTAACAGAAAATGGAACAGCACTGCACTTAGCGCTGCTATAATAACCTTAATGTTTTACCAATAGAGCGCTTACATATTAACATATTCCTACTGAAAAAATTTGAAATTTAAAACCAACACATTAACATTTAGAAATAAAATAAAAACAAAATAAAATAAAAAAAAAAAACAAAAAAAAATTGAAAAAATAAAACAAAATAAAAATCAAAGACTACCAAACTTTAAAACATCATTAACCCAACCGTAACTTACAAATTTCTAAAATAAAACTTAAACTTTTAACACTTTTGTCAATATATTGGCTGAAACGTATTTCCAAGCTGGGGAAGGTTCCCATGTTACTCTACCGTTAACAATCTTTTCTTTTCCTGACCTCTTTAATATTTCTATGGATTCAGTCACTATCAGTTGCGTGTGGTCCGGGACGGGTTTAATTTGCCTAACTTCCTTCCAATTTATGCTGATGTCCTTATTATAAGCCTCTATGGCCAACGATGTGCTAAGCTTTCCTTGCTCTATGTCTCTCTTGTGCTCCTCTCCAGGTTTTGCAATCGTCCTTGAAGTGACCCCAATATATGCCGATTTTTCATTCATGCTGTTATCCATTATAGGCACTCTATATACATCTTTCTTGAAGTGTGACCCAGTAGCTGAGAACCACCAGTACCAGCAGTTTCCCTCCTAACCTTCCTCCGCTTTCTCCTATCCACTCTAGACAAACATGCCCTTCACAGACTAGGTTTACCCAGAGGCAGACTGCTCCACTGTCCCACCACTCTGGGGCATACTGGCAGCCCCAGACCCCTCAACAGAAATACCGGAACTGCTAACTCCACATTGGGGCAGAGCAGCAGTCCCTCTGAGAAAAATTGTTTGTCATCCATAAGCCAAGAACTTACTGATGGAAACACAAAGGAGTCACCACTCGATTATCCTCCAATATGGGTGGAAGGCTGACTATGACAAGGTTTTGCCTGGTGCCTTGAAGGGATCGTTCAGAACACTGCATCTTTTCTATCCCAGTGCCACTCAACTCTCAGCACAATGCCTTACACCTTAATTTGGGTAGTTGCACTTTCTTGGTCTGGTCCCTTTCCTTTGACCTGTCAGGCATGAAAACCCTACTAGTTGCAAAGCTACTGTTGGCATAGCTCTCAGGGTCATTGGAATACGCAAGCTCTCTCACCATGACAAGGTAGAGACACCATCGAGGGAGTCTTAATGTGCAGTATACCAAAGCTAACAATTGATGAAATATGATGATCCTACTCAATAAATAAATTATAATCTTTTTAGACATAACTTGAAATCTTGAAAGCTAGATGTAAAAAAAAAAAACAATAAATTTACCATAGTATATATATATAATTTACAGATATATATATAATATATAGCTTTCTATGTTTATTATATATATATCATGATAATAAATCCACTAAAGTAAAAACTCTCTTCAAAATGATGTATGTTATTCTAGCTAGTGTGCTAATAAAGCTGAAATCACTTTTACAGTATTTATAGTATAATTTCTCTTTTTAATTAAGATTTAATATTTCCTGCCATTGAGCTGTGTTTATTCTTCTAGTTGATACATTTCAGCAATAATATTTTGAACTTTAAATAAAATTTTGATTTTAGTTCAAATCCATCATAACTTGGAACACAATTTTGCATTGGCACAATATTATAAATGGAGGTTACATTTGCCAACTACTAGAACTCAGAATATTCAATATGCTTTTAAAAAATAGTATTATATAATAGTAGTTTAAAACAAGGAAATTGTGTATTTCATGCATATTAGAAGTTTTTATGGGTAAAACTAAAAAAAATATATTGCAAAAACAAAGATGGGATGTTTTTAAGTTATTTTCCTGGGTTCAAGTTTTTAGCATTGGCAACATGGTAAAAAATTTTTTACTGAAGAATCTGGGTTCAATTCTAGATCTCATTTATCAATTTTCAGGAAGAATCCAGGCTCAGCCAAGTTCATTGAACCCATTCTTCAATCTTCCAATTGACCCTACTTAGGGTTGCCAACCATTCTTTATTTCAAAGGACAGTGCTTTATTTGTAGTTCAAAGTCCTTTTCTAAAGAGGCAAATGTCTTTTATTTTAGTTTATCTGCAATAAATTAAATATAATATGTATATAAAAAATCGTTCTAATATGCAAATAAATCCAGGCTCATCCAAGTTCATTGAACCCATTCTTCAATCTTCCAATTGACCCTACTTAGGGTTGCCAACCATTCTTTATTTCAAAGGACAGTGCTTTATTTGTAGTTCAAAGTCCTTTTCTAAAGAGGCAAATGTCTTTTATTTTAGTTTATCTGCAATAAATTAAATATAATATGTATATAAAAAATCGTTCTAATATGCAAATAAAATATTATAGTTTTAAATATCTGTTTCATGCTTTAAAATTACAGTGAATAATTTAAGATTTTAAAATTTTTGCTTAATTTTGTTGTCATTTCACTATGCATTTCATATTCACAGATGATGATGCCATCTTTGAGTATAAAGTTCAATTTAGTTACATGGTTAAACATTGAATGATCTCACCTAGAACTTTCTTTTAACATATTTCTTTTATTTACATATTTAAATTGAATTGTTTATTAGAGTTGTTTTTTTTTTGTATAATATTAAATTTGTTTATTTTGTCAAAATACTTTATATTTTCTAAAAATAAAAGCAAAACGATTAATATTAAAATACACCTGTTTTTTTATTTGTACCTAAATATATATATTATCTTTAAAATAAAAAATTTTAAATTTTGGGCAGGGGTATCATTTATTTGAGTTTTACAGAGTTGGCAACCCTAATTCTACCATAGGTATTTGACAATCTTTTGGGTGCTTTAAAAGTAGTTGTTGCCAAAAGTATCCATTAATGGCTTATTTCAAACTAATCTAAATCAAGTTTCTAGTAAATATAAGCAATTTTTTTCTTTTAACACCACTTCCCAATCATTGGCTGACTACTATATAATGATATCCATTCCAGACCTAACTATGAATTATCCACATCTGTGATAGAGTAGGACTTTACAATAGTTGAATCAATGCTCAGGCCAGATCCATCAAAAGTATTTTAGAAACACAGAATCTGAATTCTATGTTTCCAGGCATTTAGGATGGATTGAATGGGTCTGAGCCTGACACCTAAAAAATCTAGAGTTATTAGACTTGAAATTAAATATAAATATATAGTAAAAACCTTCTTCCATCCTGGTGACAACTCAGCCATCCAGTCAATTAAACTGCCATTATTGCAAAATCATTGATGGTAGCCATCATAAGTATGGATCATTGTTAGTCAGGGACCATCTGTATATATTATTAATATATAAATAAATACTATAATATTTAATTGTATATAAGAAGTGTGGTTAAATTTCAGTCGTAATGATTCTCTTAATAAGAATTAATTTGTGACTACCGTTCTTGAATTACAGTCACTACTAAGTCTCTTGATAATCAATGCGGTTATGCCATACTGTTAAATTGTAATTAATTATGTATGTTATTCAAAATTAGAATTTTATGCATAATCATGTGAATCATCATCATCATAATCAACCGTCCACTGCAGAATAAAGGTCTCTCCAAGCAATTTCCAGTTCTTCCTGTCTACAGCCTCTCTGATCCAACACCTGATGTAAAATTCACAATCTGATCTCTCCATCTGTAATGTGGTCTCTTTCTTGGTCGTTTTTTATCCCTTTGTATCCAGTGAAGTACTTTAGTTGTCCATCTATTATCATTTATTCTTATTATATGTCCAGCCCATAATAATGTGAATATATTATATTTAATTGGTGAATTCCAAATTTTAATTACAATGCAATTTCACCCGACGTTAATTTTAATTTTATTCTATTTATGAGCAACACTAAGGATGGTATTTACTTCTGTAAATATCATCCTTAATGTCATGACTAACTAAAAGATTATCATTTCATTTAATTTTATGTTTTATTTGCTTCATCTGACTATAACTGAAAAATCAAAAATAACAAAGTTAGATAAATACATAAATTTTCTAAGATGAAAGAATTAAGTTAATAAAATTATTATTAAATAAATATATTGATATATAAGGAATATATTAATTAAAGACTATTCAATTTTATTTTCTTGTGTTTCAGTGACCATCTACCAAGTCAACCACGAATCGCCTATATTTGATTTAAAGGATGATTTGTAGATTAATTGGAAAATAAATTGTTGCAAATACTGTGTTTGTTTGTTGAATTATTTATATGTGTACTTTGAAGATTACCTAAAATTTTATTGGATTTATATTTATTGCGATACTGATGAATATTGAATCACAATTACATAATAATTTTGTAGATTCATCATATTTCTAGACTTATTTGGCATGTAGTCTATGAAATAGTACATATTTCTGTGCTTTACGAAATAAATCACATATTTATATACATCATTAAAGGTATTAGTATGTGCATGATTATCTGCTGAACAAGTAAATGAGATTTATAAAAGTTCAGAAGGATCTTTACGAAGTTAAAGTTACCTTTAAAATTATAGACATAGTGGTTTTCTAACAGTCAGAAAGATCAAATTAGAAACGTTTAAGTAGGGAAATTTTCAATACGTTTAAATAAACAAATTACGAATATTTTTAATTTGTTTGTTTCATTTCAATGCTGATGATAGTTTAAATTTTAATTAGGCAAATCCTGCAGGAAAATCAGGAAATTTGCTCGACTTTGTCTTTTACTATTTTGCTAATAGATGACGCCACTTGACCAATAATTAATAACAGATGTACAATACAGACACACAAGCTGGCTCACTTTGACAAGAATGTAAAACATATGGATCGACAGTTGTATTAACCTTTAAGCAATCTGTAATTAACAAAGTACTTGTATTCAAATAAAAATTATTCACAAAATAATCTTTATTTTAATGTATTAAATATGACTTATCAAGTATAAAAGTCTATTGAATAAAATATTGCTAGAATGATAGCCAAATTTTCATAAAAATGTAAGTAATGACCACAGATTAAAAAGTATATATATATATACAGCTTTACCTGCTAGTAGAAGAACCTCTAAAGTAATATTATTTTAATTTAAGTATTAGCCACTCACTAAAACCACCAATGAAATAATGTGTTGACAGTTTCCTGTCAGTAATTCCAGCTATTGACAACAAATTTTGTGGTCAATAGTTGGAATGTTTAGAACAGAATGAACAAGTTTTGTTGACAATAGCTGTAATATTTAGAAGGAATGGACAAGTTTTGCTGTCAATAGCTGGAATGGACAAGTTTCATTGTCAATAGCTGAAATGTTGGAATGGTATGGACAAATTGTATTGTCAATAGCTGGAACGTTAAAATGGAAAGGACAAGTTTTGTTGTCAATAGCTGAAAAGTTGGAATGGAAAGCACAAGTTTGTTGTCAATAGTTAGAATGTTATAATGGAATGGACAAGATTTGTCAGTAACAAGCTATTGAAGAAAAAACATTGATACTAGTGAAACGTCGATATTTTTTCGTCAATATATTTATGATATCAATGTTTAGATTTTGTAAGGATACCAAGTTATCATTCGATAGCAAATCACAGATTGCAGTTATCAAAAGTTAGAGTGTGATTTGCTACAAATACAAAATGTTTGCAATTTTTTAATCTTAAATCTAATATAAAAAGAATTGAAAAATTATTTATGATGATATAAAAGTATAATTAAAATATGAAAAAATATAAATAGCTAAACCATTGGAAGTTATGCATTTTTTCATAAATACAAAATGTTTGCAATTTTTTAATCTTAAATGTAATATAAAAAGAATTGAAAAATTATTTATGATGATATAAAAATATAATTAAAATATGAAAAAATATAAATAGCTAAACCATTGGAAGTTATGCATTTTTTCAGTAAAATCAAAAACTGTCAAAAATTAAAAATTCGAATGTTATATTATAAACAATTGTATAATAAATGTTCATTTCAAGGCATTTTTCAGAAGATTTAATGTTACTTAAATACTGTACAGTTAAATATATTATAACTGAAAACAATCATTAATGCATATATTTAACTAATTCTAAAAAATCTGTCATAATCACATATCGTGAAAACAACGTGAAATATTAAATGTTCGTTGAGATCAACAAAACAAATTTTCATTGAAACCAAATCTAATGCAAATCTTTTCGATTATGCACTATAATTCATATTATTTCATTAAAATTAAAGACATTTAATCTAAATGAATAAAGGAAAATTTTCCAGATATATCATAAATTCCATTTTTCGATTATAAATTTCTCATTGTGTACAGAACTATAAAAAAATATTTTATATAAATTTTTAATTTAAACAAAATTATTTTACTATTATATCATCCATATTTAATTAATTGTCATCTCATATTTTCTAAATAATAAAAGATTTCCGGGTAATTAAATATAGATCGGCATTAAATGTAATAATTAAAATCTTGTTTGCTATAGTTAAATTGAAATTTTCTGTTCTTACATATGTTTTAAAGCAAAAATATGTTGATTTTTATTGTTCAAATAAATATACTTTTGTTTAATCAAATCAATAACCAAAGTTTTTAATTATTATTATCTTAAATTATAATAAAAAAAATTATTAATAATTTATTTTTTATTTTTAAAAAAATAATTATAAAAATTTTTAAATATTTAAAATTAATTTATTTTTCATATCTTAAATAATTGACGATAAAAATTAAAATAAATAAGGCAATAATTCCTTCCTGAAAATAAAACAATTTCCTGTTTTTTTCTATAAATTATAAAACATTTGTGTATACATATGTATGTAATTTTTTATTTTTTAATATTAAATGAATATTGGCCATAATTCATATTTTTTGAGAAAATTTTTTGGATTATCCAAACTACTCGGATTAATCGGGAGTATATATATCTCATTCTATTATTAGCAATATAGTAATGACTATATTACCAAAATTACTAGATGATATCAATTCTGATACCAGAAAGAATGCATTTTAGGAACGTAATCCTGACTTATGACATTAGATCTATAGGTTTTCCAGTTTCAGTTAACATTCGTGACTTTTATGAACCTAATCCAAACGTTAAAGCATAATCCACTCTAATTAAAATTATCTTTAATAACTTAAAATTATTAAACTGTATAACATTAAAAATTTATTGCAATTTTTAAGCATAAAAATTGAATCAGCAATGTCAACTTTATTTCGTAAGAAGGAAAGTCTGGCGGTTTTGTTTAACAAAAAGTTTATTTATTCATCTGGATGTGTGCAACTGTACCAGGAAAATTTTATCAAATAATAAAATCAGAAAGATGTAAAAATTTTAAAAATTTATTAATTTTACTTTAATAAAAATAAATTTTAAATGATATACAAATTACTTGTCATTCAGAGAAAAGAAAAAAATATCACGTAAGCAACTTAGCATAATTCCCTAACTGTTTATTCTATAATTATTTTAACTACTCCTATATAAAAAATTTTATTGGAGTCTATAAAATATAAAGTTCAAAATTAAAGATGACATAGGCAAACGAAGTTTTTTAATTAAACAGATTAAAAGTTTTATTGGAATCTATAAAATGTAAAGTTCAAAATTAAAGATGACATAGGCAAACGAAGTTTTTTAATTAAACAGATTAAAACAGATAGATTATATTAAGTTAGTTTTATTAAGCCGCCATATTTGATATGAGATATTCTGTATCTGGCAGCGATCAGTTTCCAAGTCCACTACAGATTGACCAACACCCATGGTTAGGATAACTGTAAGTTTGAAGGAATGGTTTTCTATGATTTTCAGAATCATGGGAAACCATTTCTTTTCCATTTTCTGGAAAACTGATGAACCCTTAGTTTTCAGAAGGAATCTGGGGCCTGCTCAAATTCTTTCTGAAAAATTGAAGATGTGGGACTCGGATTGGGACGGATCCTCAAATTTGCTGCGCTAGTGTTTTAACATGCAGCTATCCAGACCACGATATAAAACAGACAAACTATTCTTAAATGAAAAAATATTTAAATTATTATTTATTTAACTATTCTACATTGCTGATAATACACTCAAGGATAAAACTTTTGTTTTTTTTCTTTATATAAAGATTGTAGGGCATCTATTTTCTCTCGGTTGTTTGATAGAGATATTACCTTATTTCCTATTATTTTCAGAATCACGGGAAACCATTTCTTTTCTATTTTCTGGAAAACTGATGAACCCTTAGTTTTCAGAAGGAATCTGGGCCCTGCTCAGATTTTTTCTGAAAAATTGAAGATGTGGGACTCAGATAGGGACGGATCCTCAAATTTGCTGCGCTAGTGTTTTAACATGCAGCTATCCAGACCACGATATAAAACAGACAAACTATTCTTAAATGAAAAAATATTTAAATTATTATTTATATAACTAATCTATATTGCTGATAATACACTCAAGGATAAAACTTTTGTTTTTCTTCTTTATATAAAGATTGTAGGGCATCTATTTTCTCTCGGTTGTTTGATAGAGATATTACATTATCCTATACATAAAAAAATTATATATCAGAAATTTTTATAGAAAATTAATCTGTTTTCTTCCGAGTCCAATATAAAATGACTAACCGAATTTTCGGAAAGAATACTGAAACTTGGTTAGAGTATTTTAGAAAATGAATCGAATATAGTTTAGTGAAATATAGAATTTTTATTTTTCCAAGAAACCATACAATCCAAGCAGTAAATAGTATGGTTTGAAGCTTTAGAAATGCTTATAATAGTAAAAATAATGGATAACAAATAATTAAAGTTGGCATTCTGTGTGTCAAGATGATTTCTAAAACATCAGCAACGGAGGTGAATTAAAATGTGGCTTCCTAACAATATTTAAAATCTTATCACCATTGCATTGTTTATATTATATATATTATTACTATAAATTTTTTTGTTAACAAATGATGCTACATTTTATTTTTGACTGATAATTAAGTGGCGGGATTACACTTACAACAGGCTGCCTACTCATGTGGACAGTTCTACAAGATTATATAGGACCGTGATTATTGTATAGTTATAAATTTTTTTGTTAACAAATGATGCTACATTTTATTTATGACTGATAATTAGGTGGCGGGATTATACTTACACCAGGCTGCCTACTCATGTGGACAGTTCTACAAGATTATATAGGACCGTGATTATTGTATAGGTTATATTCCACAAATATAAATTTTTAAGAGAATGAGACCTAGATTCTAACTCGTGTTGTATAGATTCCACCCTTAATATAATCCAACGAATCCTCCACGGATATAGAAGTCTTCTGAGTATAATTTCTTGTTTCTTTCACAAAGGTTAGACAGTGATGATTGGATTTCATATATCTTAATTATAAAAAAGCGTTTAATGTGTGGAACATACAACTTATATCTAACTGATAGATTTGAATAAAACTTTTATATCCCTTTGTATCCTGAATTAAGATATTACAGTAAAATTTATATTTTATCTGTCGATTTAAGTTAAAAAAAAAATGTTTGAAAGACAACTTCAGGTAGAACAGATCACAATGGCAGCCAACATAAACAACGTGCTCATAGCCCTCTGATGGACAAAACAGTAATGGAAATTATTTTTTATGATTAATCACACAGGGACACACACGTCCCGTCAGACAAGAAAGTTAAAAATATGATCAAGGTTAAGTAAATAGCACTTAAATTTAATGGGACTGTCAAGTCCCGTCAGTCTATAAAGGGATATATATACAGAAGGAAAATTATAAAATTATGCTAAACTGCTTTGGGTTGAATATTTCTTATTTACTTAAAATTAATTTTTAATAGAGTAAAATTAATAAATTTCTGAAATAATTTTTAAAATAAAATTAAAGCAGAACTATAATGATTCTGATTTTGCTACTGTTAAATTTCCGCTTTAGCTGAATAAATAAACTGTTTGACAAACTGAAAGAGAAACAACTCACTGCGTGATTCTGATTTTGCTACTGTTAAATTTATCTATCAAGGTTTTTTCCGCTTTAGCTGAATAAATAAACTGTTTGACAAACTGAAAGAGAAACAACTCACTGCTGACGATTCCATTTTCTACTTACTTGTTAGTAATCGTACTAAATTTTTAATTTTATATATTTAAATCTTCTTAGTTGTTAAACTGTCATCAAGTAATTCGAAAATAGTTATTTTTCGTTTACAATCGTCGTCTTACAGATAAATTTAAATAATTTTGTTTCTATTATTTTAAATCGTGTAATGGAGGGATGGCGTGACTGAATACACATTTATCTTCTCCACATTTAGTTCCGGCAAAACTTTTTATTTATATTTCTGAAACTGCGCTTTTACATCGCACGCATTTATAAAATTAAATTTCCAATTTGAAAAATAAAAAAAAATTCAGAACTTGATCGTATATCTCCTTCTAGAGAGATGCAATAGAAACGTCTTGATGTGAAAAAGAATAGGATGTGTGGAAGATTTCAATGAGATCAAAACTTGAAGCGCACTCAAAGAATCGGAATATGAGACTTCTATGGTGACCTTTTGTCTTATAATAAAAAAATAAACCTTATCATCTTACAGATAACTTTAAGTAATTTTGTTTCTATTATTTTAAATCATGTAATGGAAGGGTGGCGTGACTGAATACACATTTATCTTCTCCACATTTAGTTCCGGCAGGACTTTTTGTTTACATTTCTTAAACTGCGCTTTTACATCGCACGCATTTATAAAATTAAATTTCCAATTTGAAAAATAAAAAAAAATTCAGAACTTGATCGTATATCTCCTTCTAGAGAGATGCAATAGAAACGTCTTGATGTGAAAAAGAATAGGATGTGTGGAAGATTTCAATGAGATCAAAACTTGAAGCGCACTCAAAGAATCGGAATATGAGACTTCTATGGTGACCTTTTGTCTTATAATAAAAAAATAAACCTTATTTAGAATATATATCTTTTGACTTTTACTCCTACATAAGTTATATAATCAAAAATAGGAGAATTCATTCCTATAAATTGATATTTTTGAAAATTTTTCGGAAAATTTCCTTTACTTATTCAGATGATATATTTTCAAATAATGATGTTTCTTTTCAGATGTTGAATTATGAATTTTAAACGACAATTAGTAGCGACAATTAGTAGAATAATTTAATAGAATGTTAATCTTAAATTATGTTTAGAATACCAATATTAAACGACAATTAGTAGAATAATTTAATAGAATGTTAATCTTAAATTATGTTTAGAATACCAATTAATTAAATAAGAAATTAAGGAGTAATAATTAATTACAATTGAAATAATTGAAGAAATATGAGAACATACATCTGATAATTCAATATTAAATAAGTTTAGCATTAATATACTTGAATATCTGATTTTATTTTTAAAGGAAAAATCAAAGAAATGCTGATGAACAGGAAAATTAATTTTATAAATAATAATATTGATATTAATCAGACTGAATCTATAAGAACTTCCATCATTAAAGGCGATTGAATATTAAAATGAAAGTTGTAGCAATTTTTGCTCAGAAAGTATACTTAATTTCAGGAATTAAAGCTATAGACAGTTAACGTGATTTATTTCCTCTTTCTATTGCAATAGTATTGAATCATTTTTAGAAATATTTTTTAAAAATTATGTTTAATGAATAAAAGACAAAATCGGTTTTATGACTTTTATTTGTTTACTCGATTTTATCTTGCAGAAATAATCTGAATTAATAAACGAATCATTAATTATTCGGAATAATTATTTGGTAGTGTGTAAAAATTTATCTCGAATATAATTATTTTTTTTTATTTGTAGCATTATCCTGAGAGAGTGGGAGGAATTTTAAGTCAGACACGAGTTCCTGCTGAATAAACACAACTACTGAATATTAGCCAATCGTTTCACAAGTGAAAAAATGACCAATTATTGCTCGGAAGACAAACCAATCAAATTGCATCAAAGACAGTATAAAAAGGGAGAGTTATTTTTTTTATAGAAGTCAATTTGAAGAGAATTGTTTCGAATTTCTTACAAGATCTTCAATCATTCTCCAATCATGAAATTTTTCCTGGTTTTGTTGTTGGCTTCTGCTGGTAATTATAACTATTTATTAATTCTTATAAATAAAAACAATTATATATTATTAATTTATGTTTGATAATTGATAAATTTCCAAATCTACTTGCCATTTTCTCACCTTCCTCATCATTATTTCTTCCTTTTCAACAGGAACATCAAACGATATATAAGAATAGAGTTATGTTTTTATAGTTTATAAATAGAATATTATTATGATATGTATCGATAACTATATTGTATAAAATAATAAACATTAACTTTTTGATGACTTTTATAACTGAATCTCTAATCAAATTTGAAAATTTTTCATTTTGTATGAAATCTTTGGCTATATTATTGAATTCATCATTTTTGTGCAAATAGATATTTTCATTTATTTGTATCTTTATTTTTTATTTTTATAAAATATTGCTGGTTGCACTACCCTCTCCTATACTTAGTGCAGGTCCCTACTCACTTCTAGCAGGTACCTTTCACTCTATACCTAACCCTTCTTACTTCCTCCTCTTTTCTGGGCTATACCAATAAGTTCAGCTCCTGCCCAACAATTACAATCTAGCTAAAGTGATCCAATGCAGCGCGCCTAAATAAGATTCTTGGATTGTTGTTGAGAATTTCTGTGTCGCGGCACATCAGATAGCGCGGTATCGCCTATCTGATGCCCTTATATAAATGCAGGTTGGATTCGGCAGCGCGACGTGCTCGATCGCAACAGGTAAAGTAAAATTTTACTCCAAAGCGAGATTGATGTCGGTGTATGACATTATCATTAGGATGACGTAGCTTCAGAAAATATCAATTAACGAATAGTAATAAATTTTTATAATTTACATAAAAATATTTTCTTTTTATTGTTGTTATTGAATACTGTATTTTTTCTAAAAAAGTTCATATAATCACAGTAAAAATTCTATTAGAACACGTCTACGTCACATGGCTACCAAGAGACTGTTCAAAGTTTTGTTTTCCCTATAGTTGAGTTGAGTGTGTATTCAAATCTTTGATCGTATTTTAAAATGAGTGGATCACTCTAATGATGATGTCATACACCGTTACGATGATGTGTGCAATGTGATTTCTAGACGTTAATCGTGCGATTTTTAAGTTTTGATTTTGCTTATGATGAACTTTTTTGATAGACTAAAGTTATTTTTCAGTACAGATTTTAAATAATAATTATCTTTTCGTTATTTTAAACATTAGTTACTTTTTAATCTATTTTAATTAAATCATCGATGATTTAAATATAATAAGTATTTATCTATTATTAGCGAATGAATTAAAACATTCTTAATTAATAATAATGAAAAATAAATATATCTTTTTCACTAAAATATGAATCCTAAGTAAGATTCTTGATTGATTGTTAAGAGTTTTCACGTTGTGTCATATCAGGCAGCATGGCGTTGCCTATCCGATTATGGTATATACGCAGGTTGAAGTCGGCGGTGCAATTCACTCAATCACTTTGGGGTAAGATAAAATTTTACCTGGTATCGTATTAAATGAATTATTGCAAAAATTCCTTCCTGTCTTCAGCAAACATTCAATAAGATATGGCTTTGCTTATTACTTCAATTTCTCCAGCCAAAAAAAAAGTTGATTTTTTCTAGGTAAGATTCTTGATTGATTGTAGAGTTTTCGTGTCGCGTCGTATTAGGAAGCATGGTGTCGCCTGTCTGATTATGGTATACCGACGCAGATTGGAGTCGGTGGCATGACGTGCTCAATCGCATTGGGGTAAGATAAAATTTTACCTGGTATTGTATTAAATGAATTATTGCAAGGATTGTCGAGTTTTTGTGTTGCATCGTATCGGGCAGCGCAGCGTCGCCTATCTGATTATGATATATAGATGCAGGTTGGAGTCAGTGGTGCGACGTGCTCGATCGCATCGAGGTAAGATAAAATTTTACCTGGTATCGTATTAAATGAATTATTGCACCTTATTACTTCAATTTCTCTAGCTAAAAAAAAGTGGATTTTTTTTATCCGTGTATAAGCCGATCCTCCACTTCAGAAATTTTTTTTGAGAAAAATATTTATGAATCAATCAAGAATCTTACGGGTAAGATTCTTGATTGATTGTCGAGTTTTTGTGCCGCATCATATCAGTAGCGCAAAGTCACCTATCTGATTACAGTATATAAATGCAGGTTGGAGTTGGCAGTGCAACAGTCTCAATTACTTCAGGGTAAGATAAAATTTTACCTGGTATTGTATTAAATGAATTATTGCAAAATTTATTTCCTGGTCTTCAGGAGACATTCAATAAGTTATGGTTTTGCTTATTACTTCAATTTCTCCAGCCAAAAAAAAAGTTGATTTTTTTATTCGTGTATAAGCTGACCCTCCCACTTCAGAAACTTTTTTTTTTTTTTGAGAAAAAACCTTGGCTTATACACGAGTATATATGGTCATTTAATCATACAACATAATGATATGATATGATTTTAATAATATGACATATTTTAATCCTGCATCTTTAATTATTCAAAAATAAAGGGCATGTTCAGAAAGTAGGAATTAGTTCTTTTTAGAACTATTTGTTTAAAATAAGTACAGGAATACTTCGATTATTGCAATTCTCAATTTATCGCGGTTTATAATTTGATACCAAAATTCAAATTATTACGAGTATATACAGTAGATATATTGTGTAGAGATAAAGTTGTAAAGCATCATCTGCTTAATGATATGTGAATATTTTTATCTTCTTCTTAGAGTTCTACCCATTAGGCCTACTACCCATCCTCCCAATATGATATGGATATGAGGTTTTTGTTGTTGTATATGTAATTCAGTATATTAATTAATTAATTCCTCCTAATGTTTTGATTTATTCAAAATTAATTAAAAATAATTTTTTAAAATAAACTTACCATTTTTGCTAAAGAATCAAATATATTGGTAAATAAAATCATAGTTAAACGTTTTTCTTCTTCTGATGCTGAACCATAGCTTCCTTGTCCACCAACAGCACCATAATATTTTGCACATCTTTCAAAATGTAGAGTAAGCAACTATAAAAAAGATTTTTTTATTCTTTATTAAATATATTTGATATAAAATATATAAATTACAAGAATATATCAATATCTAAAAAGTAATATACAAAAAAAATATTACTATTAATGCAATTATAAATATAATTTAAAATAAAATAGATTTTAACATAATGATGAAATTTGATAATTTTTATAAATAAATGTTATGAAACTTAATGCATCAAAAATGATATATGTATTCATATATAAACTGAGAAATTCTGTAAAGAAAAACTTTTATAAAGAAGGAGTTAGCTTATACATGGGTCATTTAAAAATTAAAAAATTTTTCATATGATTTTGTCAGCTCAAATGCATCACATTCTTATTGCACTTTCATGCTGGTGATATAATCCACCATATTTCTAGCAAAGATCATCTTACTGATTCTGTTATTAGAAATATTGGCTATATACTGTAATATGACTGTTCATAATTTAATATTTTTGTTTATATTTAACTATCAAATATTGACAATAAATTTAACTATCAAGTAAATACAATCAATTATATATATATATTAGAGATGAATAAACACAAATTTTTGAGTCGAGTCAAATTAGGGTCAAACTTTATAACAAATTTGAGTTTTCAAATGGAATTTCAGATCTATTTTTAATGGTAATAAAAACTAAATTTACCTAAATATCCTTCCACAATATAAGAAAAAGTCACCATTATTTGAATATGTGTCTATATTTTTATATGAAATTTTATAAATTTAATTTATTAATAAATTCATGCTTTTTCATGATATTAAGTTATCATGCATAGTAATAGCATAGTATTTTAATGGTAAATATTGAGCAAATAAATTCATCATGTATGATTTTGTACAATACTAGTAATAGAATAAAAGAACAATAGAAGTAGAATAAAATAGCCTGAAAAACCATTTTGACTCAAATATTATTAACTTTTATTAAATATAGCAAACATAATGATAAAAGAATATATGCTTCCATAAGCATAAACTACATTATAAGGTGCCATTGATGAAATGCTCTCTAACCATAGAAAAAAAAAAAAATCTTCTAACAGCAGCTAACTTTTTTGTGCCAGATTATAAACTATCCACTTATAGAAAGTGCTAGATTACATGGATTATAATGTAGGTTCAAATTTTTGATGCAAGTCAAGTTTTTTTTTAAAGTTGATTTAATTCGAGTTTCACACCTATTGCACATTTCACCTATTATGTGTAACAGTTCAAAAACCAAAGCATGCACTTTGTTAATACAATATTATTAGATATAGATCAATGCTTATTTACATCAACTGCTTAACTCTATCTGCATATACTAATTTAAAAAACAGCACTACACGCAGTATAGTTACAACTTCTTTTACTGAGAATCTTCTTCAGATATACTATCACTTTCGACATCTTCACTTTCAGAACTTGAATTCTCATCATCACTATTGCACCAGAGCACACCATCTTCAGTCCCATTTAAAAGTTGATGAACAAGAATACTTCAAAATGGGAAATATAAAGAACTGCATTATATAAATGATTTTACAAGCATGATATAGAAGTTGACTGAGACCATGTAAGAGTTGTAAGACTACATGAAATATTGAAAGAAAGATTGATACTAGGTTCCTTTGGAAATTCTAAAAAGGATCCATTTTAAGAATGTGATTAATAGTCATCCAAATGATAAACTTTCAACAGCATGGAAATATGGCATATATGGTAATAACTGAGGACTGGTATAAGATAGATGTCAGCCTATATGATTGTAGTGTTTGTGCACTTATAGTTTTGTAGTGTTATTGTAGTGTTTAGCTTCTAATATTGTGTTTTGGATAATGTTAATATTTAGATATTTACTATTGTATATCAGCATGGTAATTTGTATAATATAATAGTTGCAATTATTAACTTATTGTATGTCATGTAATAATATTGTGTTAGAAAATATAATCTAAGAAAACTGCTTTAACTCTTATTATTAGATATCTAATTACTAAACCAAATTAGAAAAGCACATTAAGCAGTTGAGAAGAACTTTAGAAAAAACTTTTTTAATAATAATACAAACGTTTTCGGCTCATTACAGCCATCATCAGGTAACTTTGACAAATACAACAGTTCTAGAACGATCGTTCATTCTTAAAAACGTTTTTCGTTTCATCAGAATTTTTAAATCTGAACAAATTACAAGCTACATTGTAACGTGTTACATCATTTACAGGATGGTGTTACAATGCACAATAAGAGTATGCTAAGAAAAAATTAACAGAAAAAATTATGTTACAGAATTAACTAAGAAAAATTAATTAATTAAGAAAAAATAACAACACATAACTTCTAACAAAATACTACTAGGAATGTTACATAAAAGCATTAATATGGTAATTTGTATAATATAATAGTTGCAATTATTAACTTATTGTATGTCATGTAATAATATTGTGTTAGAAAATATAATCTAAGAAAACTGCTTTAACTCTTATTATTAGATATCTAATTACTAAACCAGCTCTAACTATACTGCGTGTAGTGCTGTTTTTTAAATTAGTATTATTAGATATCTAATTACTAAACCAAATTGGAAAAGCACATTAAGCAGTTGAGAAGAACTTTAGAAAAAACTTTTTTAATAATAATACAAACGTTTTCGGCTCATTACAGCCATCATCAGGTAACTTTGACAAATACAACAGTTCTAGAACCTGTGTCTCCAAGACTATTTGGCTTTATAAAACGCATAAAGATCCTGTGAACATTAGACCTGTTGTTGAAAAGAGAAGAGCCCCAACGTACGCCCTTGAAAAAACAATAGCAAAATGGTGCCATAACGTACTAGGTGATACACCATACACAGCAATGGATACATATAAAGCCTTAGAAAAAATCAAATTGCTTCATTTCAACCAGAATGATATCTTTGTTAAATATGATTTTGAGAGTTTGTTTCCATCCTTACATCTAGAGCCGGTATGCCTCATACTATATAGATTCATGTTAGAAAATGTTACTGATTCACATCTATGTGCTAAGTTGCTTAGGGAAGTTGCACATACAATATGCTATGATTCATTCTTCGTATTTAAAGGAAAATTCTACCAGCAACGAAAGGGCGTTCCCATAGGCAGCCCGATGGCAGATGTACTCGCAGAGTTAACCTTGAGGAGTCTTGAGCCAACATTAATAGAAAGATTACAGCCGACATTAAAATTAATAAAGGCTATTATGGACCAGATAGGGCTTAATATCCATGGATCTATGGAAATAGAGAGAAGGCTGAGAGTTGGAGATATAATCAATGGATCCAGAAAATTTCAAGGTTACTGGCGTACGCTTCATTTGCAAGTGCCATGGTTAACTTCGCTTTTTTAA
Source organism: Olivierus martensii (assembly GCA_000484575.1). Taxonomy (NCBI): domain Eukaryota; kingdom Metazoa; phylum Arthropoda; class Arachnida; order Scorpiones; family Buthidae; genus Olivierus; species Olivierus martensii. The sequence continues at coordinate 79,458 of AYEL01087164.1, forward strand.
TGTCTGTCTTGTGTTCAGTAATTCTTTGGTCTAAAGTTCTCGTTGTTACTCCGATGTATTTCGAAGTTTTTTCCTTTTTAGTGTTCAAAACGGGGATTTCGTATACCCCTGTCTTTTCAATTTCATTTAATGGTTGTTTCTCATTTCTTAAAATGTTATATATATTCGGGAGCCTTCTACTAGCTGCTCTTTTATTTTGTCTTTTTAACATTTTTTTAATGCAATTAAATCTTCCTAGCTCGTTCGGTAACGGCACGAATTTCCTTTCCTCTTCTCTACCTACCTGATTACCCTTTGCGCTCTCAGTCATTCCCATTGTCTTAATTGCTCCCATTATAGCTTTCTTAGAAAGCGTTTTTTTGACTGCATTGTAGATGTCTAGGACAAATGTCCTCCTGTAGCCATGATTCTATCCTATCTTAATGATGTATTTCACTTCTTCGGTTAAATCTTCTTCTTTTTGGCAGTACATGAGTGCCCTTCTGTCGCGTTGAATGTTATAAGTGTTCTTCTTACACTAAAAGATATTACGCATGCAACGCATCCCTCTCTCGTTAGGGCTTCGATGTGTCAGGGACTATGCAAGGAGAGATGTCATCCATATATACCGCATACTCACTCAATATAAGTTTATTTTACATGTTTGCTTCAAGAACTTCATCAACAATTTAATAATTTAGTCACTTATAAGTTATGTTACCAGAATTCATTCTAGTAAATTGTTCACTAATAATAACTGCATATATATTATATATATAAGCAGACCCCCAGACTTCAGAGTTTGAAAATCAGTAAAAATCAAAACCTATCATAAACCTACCCCGACTTTAATGCAAGTATCTCTCCTAAAACACAATTTTTCAGGGCTGCCAAGAGGAGGTGACATCTGAGACTTTTGTCACAGGCCCCGGCATCAAAGAGGGCCCGACCTTAGGGCTTCGATGTGTCACATAACTTATCCGATAGTTCGCAGGCCGCTACTAGAATGAACTGTCTACTACCCAAAGCAGTTGTGCCAAAATAAACTATTTTATATATAACACTGCTTGATAGGTACAAAATTACTTATCAAACAGTTCAAAAGATCAATTTTAGGATGGACGGCTGCAGTAGGAGTGTGCTGTGCCTGGTGTATCCAGGTTTAGTTCCCAGGTCTCATACTTACAAAGTTTTTCAGAACGAATCTGGATCTACCTGTTGAACTATATCCTTTACTTGACAGCTAATCTCACCAGAGGTATAGGTAGCCCATGATGGGCACTGGAATAACCTATCACTTAGTACCAACTTGATGGAAAACTGTATTACACCACACACAAAAAAAATTTAGGTTAGTGTTAGTTGCATTACTGAATCTCATGAAAGATTTTTATTAAACCAAAGTGATCACTTTTTTAAGTGGGGCCTGGACCACAGACTTGTCGCAGACCTGAAAATTTCTCTTGGCTGCCCTGCGACTTCCTATAATACAGTTTCACTGCAGTTTCGATTTGAAATTGCAGAAACCCTCATATAACACAGTACTTCTACAACACAGTTTTCACTTAACACATTTATGTTTACTCTCCTACAACACAAAACATATTCATTAATTTCTGTAAATCCATACTAGGGACACACAATACACACTTAAAATGCAATCATTGAGAAATACTTTGCTAAAATTTCGCTAGTTGGCTGTAAGGAACAATATGCAGTCTATTTTTGATTTTGATTTGAAATTGAGTTAATTAGTGACCATTCAGTATTTTATGTTCCAAACATTCAGTTCTTGGATAAAAAATAAGTTGTTATCCTTCAATAGAAGAATGTGAAAGAGAAGAAAAACTTCTTTATTCCAAAATTTTTTAGGAATAAAAAAGTTTTAACATAAGTTTTTTAGGTGTTAAAGAACGATTGTTTTCTAGCAGGTTGTAGCGAGTCAGATTACAAATGTTGTAAAGAGATCAGAAGATACACCAACTTTAAATGCATAAAGTTCAGAAAGTGAAGTTGATATTTTTAAAGAAAAACAAACGTTTTCGTTTTAGCAAAAATGGTAAGGAAGATATAATCATCATACAAATGTTATGTAGGCTGTGTACTTTTTTCTTTCCTTTTGTTTTAGGTATATTGGTTTTTAAGGGCTTATGTGTACATTTTTTTTCTTTATGTTTTATGTTGTTAATATTCTTAATAAACATTCTTTAGTTCCATATAAGAAACTTAAAGTTATTTGTTTTGAATTGGTTTTGGAACATATCTCATCTTTTTATATTGGCTCTGGGTCTCATATAACCAGTGACGTAACTAGCTTTTTTCTTTGGGTGGGCCAAGGATGGGCCACACCGATGTGAAAGAACATTCTCCCGTATGCACTTTAAATCGTATTTACGTAACAGAATGCTTGATGATTGGTTAAGCAATTTAGCAATCATGTTCATTGAGAGAAAAATCACAAAAAACTATTTGGACAAAGCAATCAATCATTTTGCATCATTAAGTAAAAATCACCGCATAATTTTGTATTGAGGCGATATCAAATAAATAGTTATATTTACCAGTATTTTGAAACTTTATTTATTCTTTCCAGCTAATCGCATTAATTAAACACTGCGTAAAATGTGCAAAGGACGTGTTTTTCGCAGTTTGTAAATAAAAATTTTTTATTGCTATTACCGTGAAATTATGTGGGCTTAAATTATGCTTGTGGTTTTTATTTTCATTTTTTACGGAATACAAGGCATCTTGGATTATGAGGTTTTAATATATTCGGTTGTAAATTTTCATATTTATAAAACTCTGTATTCGGTTGTAAATTTTCATTTTTACAAAACTCAAGGTGTCTTGCTGTAAATTTTCATTTTTACAAAACTCAAGGCGTCTTGGGTTATGTGGACACTCTTGCAGTTTTCAATTTTACGTTTCGGGTTATATATTCAGGATGGGCCCTCTTGCAGTTTTCAATTTTATGTTTCGGGTTATATATTCAGGGTGGGCCAGCACATGGGCCAGAACTTTCAATGCATGGGCCATGGCCCATCCGTAGTTACGTCCCTGCATATAACACGGTTTCATACAACACGGTGTTTTTCAGGAACCTGTCTATCGTGTTATAGGAGGGATGCCTGTACTTAAAATTCAATAAAAATTCAAAACCGATAAATTACATGATTTTTGATTTTTAGTTACTAATATATTAATGCCATTTGCCTAAATATTTTATTGAAACTTTAAATATATATATATAAAATAAATTATTATAATACAAATACAGTAGAATCTTATAAGACGATCACCTCCCACTCCAATCAAAACTGGATACAGTAGAATCTGTATAAGACGATCACCTCCCACTCCAATCAAAACTGGTCATTTATACAGGTGGTCAGCTTATACAGGTTAACTATAATACAGCATGTTTAAATGAAACAAAAAGATTTATACTTTAATAAAATCAAAATGAATGTTTTTGTTAGAATTTATAAGACAGTTTATTATTTATTAAAAAACACAACATATTTAATTATTATGGAAAAACTATCAATAATGCTTTGTCACATTCCACTTATATTTTTTATAATTTCTATGGCAAAGCAGTGTTTGATATCATTTAACTGAGACAACAATTTTTCATTATTTTCTATTGCTGATGCCAGTTTAATTCTTCAACATGTTTCTTGCAGGGTGTCATTCGCTTAAAGTTGCAATTTCCATTGTTCCTCCATTTACTCACAATTTTTTTTGAGACAATATTTTGTGGATCTGTGTTTTCCCCACGTTAAATTTTTCTGATAATTTTCTTTCAGAAAGACTTTTCTTACTGTCTTCAATCATTTTTATTCGCTGTTCTAAATTCAAGGCATTAACTTTCCGTTTAGACATATTTCAGCATCCAAAATGCAGTGATAGCATCACATGTGTATGAGATTACATTTGATTAATACGTATAGAACACAAACATCCCAATCTGGTGACTGTTTTCACTTTCCCAGTTTTCCCTACATAATTCGCCAAAGACCTTCAACTTATGATTTTTAATGTTTTTAATACAAAATTTAATTATTATATCATAAACAAAAATCTAAGGAGCGTGCATATTAAAAAGATATCACATTAAACTAGAAATGACATTATGATTTTGTTATTCCAGTGCTCTACATCATTCTCATGGTATGAATGATGGGAAAAAATTCGCAAGGGGCAATTTTTTCAATTGTAGTGGTTTGGTTTAAATGAAATTTAAGTTTAAAAGAAAACGGTACTGATGTAAGCAATAAAGATAGTCATTTAATAGTGATGTTAAAAATTATGGTCGTCATAAACAGTTTCACTTTATGTTTGGTCTATAAAAATGCTGGTCGTGGTTGCGTTAGGGAGGTGGTCATCTTATGGAAAGTCAAATAGCATTATTTCTATAGGAAAAAATTTGGTTCCCATAAAACTGTGGTCGTCACATTAGATGGTCTTCTTATGCAGGTGGTCGTGAAAACAGTTTTCATTGTATCAGTATATCATTTTAAAAGGTAAAATTTTACTTTAATTTGAAGTGAGCCAGCACATATCTTTGTAAGGTTCTTGAATTATTGTCAAGAATTTCTGCATCATAGCAGATCAGGCAGCATCGAATAGTCTATCTGATATATTTATATGAATGCAGGTTGGTGTTGGCAGATACAACAAACTCGACTGCTTTGGGTAAAGTAAAATTTTACTTTACTCCAAAGTGAGATTGATGATGGTGTATAACATTATTGTTAGGATGACATAGATTCAAAAAATATCAAGTTAATGAGTAGTAATATTTTTATGTAAATTATCAAAATTTATTTCCTTTTTATTATTGTTATTGATAAGCCTATAAGCCTATCTCCGACTTTAGCGCTTAAAATTCTACAAAAATTTGAAATCGATAAATTACGTGATCTTTGATTTTTAGTTACCTAAGCCTATAAGCCTACCTCCGACTTTAGTGCTTAAAATTCTACAAAAATTTGAAATCGATAAATTACGTGATCTTTGATTTTTAGTTACCGATATATTAATGCCATTTTCCAAAATAAATATTTTATTAAAGCTTTAAATATATACATATAAAATAAATTATTATAATACAAACACCAATATATCAATTTAAAAGGTAAAATTTTACTTTACCCGAAGCGATAGAGCGCATCGCATTGCTGACTCCAATTTGAGTTTGTATAAGTGCATCAGAGCGCATTGCGTCGCCGACTCCAACTTGTGTTTGTATAAGTGCATTAGATTATTATCGAAGAATTTCTGTGTTGCGGCGCATCAGGCAGCTGCGACGCAGAAATTCTTCGACAATAATCCAGCTAAAGTCATCCAACGCAGCGTGCCTACATAAGATTCTTGGATTATTGTCGAGAATTTCTGTGTCGTGACGCATCAGGCAGCATGGCGTCGCATATCTGATGAACTATAATATAAATCCAGGTTGGATTCGGTGGCGTGACGTGCTCGATCGCAACAGGTAAAGTAAAATTTTATTTTACTGCGAAGTGAGATTGATGTCTGTGTATGACATTATCGTTATCGTATGACGATGTAGCTTCAGAAAATATCAAGTTAACGAATAATAATAAATTTTTATAATTTACATAAAAATATTTTATTTTTATTGTTGTTATTGAATAACTGTTTTCTTTTCTAAAAAAAGTTCATATTATCACAGTAAAATACCATTAGAATATGTCTATGTTACACGACTCCCAAGAGACCGTTCGAAGTTTCATTTTCCCTATAGTTTAGTTGAATTCATATTCAATCAAATCTTTGATCGTACAGTATTTTAAAATGAGTGGATCACCCAAACGATGTCATACACAGTTAGGATGACGTGTGCAACATGTTTTCTAGACGTTAAGCATGCGATTTCGGAGTTTTGATTTTGCTTACGATGGACTTTTTTGATAGACTAAAGTATTTTTCATCACATGGCTTCCAAGAGACCATTCAAAGTTTTGTTTTCCCATAGTTGAGTTGTTGAGTCGAGTTATCATATTCAAATCTTTGATTGTATTTTAAAATAAGTGGATCATACACCATTAGGATGACGTTTGCAATATGATTTTTAGACATTAAGTGTGCAATTTCGAAGTTTTGATTTTGCTTATGATGAACTTTTTTAATAGGCTAAAGTGCGTCGCCTATCTGATGCACTATACTGTATAAATGCAGATTAGATTTGGCAGCGTGACGCGCTTGATCGCAACAGATAAAGTAAAATTTTACTCCAAAGCGAGATTGATGTCGGTGTATGACATTATCATTAGGATGACGTAGCTTCAGAAAATATCAAGTTAACGAATAGTAATAAATTTTTATAATTTACATAAAAATATTTTCTTTTTATCGTTGTTATTGAATAACTGTTTTGTTTTCTAAAAAAAGTTCATATTATCACAGTAAAAATTCCATTAGAATACGTCTACGTCACATGACTCCCAAGAGACCATTCGAAATTTCGTTTTCCTATAGTTGAGTTGAGTTCGTATTCAATCAAACCTTTGATCATATTTTAAAATGAGTGGATCACTCAAACAATGATGTGTCATACACTGTTAGGATGACGTGTGCAACGTGATTTCTAGACGTTAATTGTGCGAGTTCAATGCGTTGATTTTGCTTATGATGAACTTTTTTGATAGACTAAAGTTATTTTTCAGTACAGATTTTAAATAGGCTACAGTTGTTTGGTAATACAGATTTTAAATAATAATTTTTTTTTTTTTGTTATTTTATAACTATTATTTTAGTTACTTTTTAATCTACTTTAATTAAATCACCAATGAGTTAAATATAATAAATATTTATCGATTACTAGCGAATGAATTAAAAACAATCTTAATTAATAATAATGAAAAATAAATATATTTTTTTACTCAAATATTCTAGGTAAGATTCTTGATTGATTGTCGAGTTTTTGCGTCGTGTCGTATCAAGATTCTTGATTGATTGTCGAGTTTTCACATCATATCTGGCAGCATGGCATCGCCTATCTGATTACTGTATATAGATGCAGGTTGGCTTTGGTGGCACAACATGCTCGATCCCTTCGAGATAAGATAAAATTTTACCTGGTATTGTATTAAATGAATTATTGCAAAATTTCCTGATAAGATTCTTGATTGATTGTCAAGTTTTCATGTCGCATCATATCAGGCATTGTGGCATCGCCTATCTGATTTCGGTATATTGATGCAGGTTTGAGTTGGCGGCGTGACGTGCTCGATCGCATTGAGGTAAGATAAAATTTTACCTGGTATCGTATTAAATGAATTATATTGCAATTTTCCTTCCTGGTCTTTGGGAGATACATTCAATAAGTTATGGTTTTACTTATTACTTCAATTTCTTCGCCAAAAAAAAAGTTGATTTTTTTTTTAATCCGTGTATAAGCTGACCCCCCACTTCAGAAATTTTTTTTTAGGAAAAACCTCAGCTTATACATGAATATATACGGTAATTTAGACTGATTTTAGCACCTTCTTGTAATTAATAAATATAGTAATGATTAAATCAAAGAGTAGCACCATCTATAAATTAATGATTAAATTAGAATTTATTAACTAATTTATCTGAAGAAAAAAATCTACTTCAGCCATGGAGTTTGTATTGGGTTGTTCAGAAAGTAATTTCATTTTTCCCACAAGTGGTGTTAGTTGTATTTTTAATCTGCCAATTTCATTCTAAGTCATATTATCAATATAAATTTTGATAGCTGACATTTCAAGGTTTATTTATAAAAATTTTTTTTTTATTCTTATGTGAAGTGTCAGGAGAAAATGTGTTAACAGAATGCCAGTGCCAAAACTGGTTTGCAAAATTTTATTTTGACAGTACCAAAACTGGTTTGCAAAATTTCATTTTGACAATTTTGATGTTGTACACCATGAGCAGGAAAGTTAGTTGAACCTGATGATGACAAAATAAAGGTATTGGTTGAAGCAAATCACTGAATAACATGAGAAATTGATGATTTTTTTGATCCGTGTATAAGCTGAAATTCAGAATTTTTTTTTTTTTTGAGGGGGGGAAAACCTCGGCTTATACACAATTATATACGATATATATATATAAGCTTTGACTTAGTTTTTTTTTATGACCGTTATTTTATATATGACATTTTCTAAAACTCTTAAATTTATATATGAACTCATATTTGCCATGGCATATTTATAAACTCCACCTCTCATTACTTCAAAACAGTAAATAAACATCAGTATATTTATTAACATGCAACCACAGCTTGAACTATATGCATCATTAAATATTTTTTCTTTATTTTATTATTATTTTCAAAATTTTGGTTATTCATTATGCTTGAGAAAATAGAGAATATTTATTGGAACAGTTTAAATGAATTCAACATCAAAAAATACTTATTAGAATAGTTTTAGATTTACAAGACTATCAACAGTAACTACACAAAAGAATATATTTAAAAGAACAGAATGTAGGTTTAAATATGAAATAGAAAGATTAAATGCAGGTCGTTAGGATCAAGGTTAATAGGGGGATGGATAAATATTATAGTATTATTGTAAAGTTGCAATATTCAAAACTATCAATATTTCTAAATAATTCTAAAAAGTAAATAACTTTGCTAATTCCAGAGTTCTGTCTGACCTGGTCTTTTAACTTCTAAAAAAATAAATTCAAAAAATAAACTAAGAAATATAATATTACATGAAAAAACAAATGACCAGAATTTCATGGTTATTAAAAGTAATAAACAAGTTAAAACTAAATAGCAAAAAAGATGTTAGTGTACTTATAATTAGTAAATAAAATAAATTCCAATAGCAAGTAAAGTCAAATAATAAAAAGAATTTATTGACTTCAAAAACACTTGCAAAGTGTTAAAAAGCTTTATTGAAACAATAATAAAGCAATAAACAAGTTAGTAATGAAACTTGCTTAATGATCAGTTCAAAAATTTATAATTTTTGGATTTTTGGATTGATAGATTTATTAATTGGAAACAATAAATAATCTTAAATAACTTATTCTACTATTTCTACATTCCAATACAAAAAAAGCAATCAATAGTTGTAATCACAAGAGAAAATTGAAAATTACTCATATGTTGCACAGTCTCACCTCATTAGACCTAGCAGGCAAAAACTTTTTATAATAGTGATTTTTATAAATCCCATGCTTGGTTCATTTACATATATTCATGCAACAATTTCAATTTCTATTTTATAGATAAAACAATTCATGTCAACTTTACAATTTGAAAATAATTATTTACTGGTTACATTTATACAATTTTTTTTTTATCTGTGTATAAGCTGACCCCCACTTCAGAGGTTTCTTTTTAAAAAAACCTCTGCTTATACACGAGTGTATACGGTATTTACTGTGTTGTTCCATGCCATATTTTTCATCATCATATTTCTATAATCTACTTTTTAATGCCCTGGAAGGTAAGTATAGGCCTACCATATAACTGTGAAGCATTGAAGCAATTCATGCTTCCTCTGTTTGTTATGCTACAAGTTTTAAACTTTCTTTGAACCAAAGACTTCTGCTTGGGTCATAATATATGTTTTTATCATTTATTTTATGAAAATAAATCATAAATACAACAAATTAAATTTGGCATCTAATCCCGAAGCAAAAATTGCCATATTTCTGTTGATCAGGGTGAGTTGCAACTTTTAATCAAGTGACTTAAAATGGCTAAATTAGAATGACATCAAAAGCAAAGCATTCTTAAAGTATCCACTACACATTAAATATATTAATTTTTACTGTTCTGATATTATTACGATTAATAAAAATACTTCAAAAAATGACCGAATAATTTTTATGAAAATTTCAGCATTTACTGGGAATTTTTTGATTTCTAATGCAAGTAATTGATAATCTGATAATAGCCATCTTCTGTATTTTTGGCGTGCTTATAGGAGGTTATAATAAACGACCTTTTATCGCTACCTGTTTAATACTAACGAATTAGAGAAAAATAAGCTGCTTCTGCAGATTACCATGTTGCCTGATTCACTTGATATAATTACTATATAATTGCTTTTAATCCAAATAATCCTGATTAATCTACCTTAATTAATCCCTTGATTTATAACAGATTTTTAATGATTTTGAAATAATTTTAACAAATTTTAGTGCCATCTCGCGTAATTAAAATAATTATTATTTTATTAAATCAATGAGTGGCGCCATCTATTAATTAACAATTAAATTAGAATTTTTAACTAAATTATCTGAAGAAAAAATCCTTCTCGGCCCGGGATCGAACTGGGGACCTTTGGGCTAACGTCCCAACGTCATAACCGCTAGACCACCGATGGGGACCTTTGGGCTAACGTCCCAACGTCATACTGCTAGACCACCGAGGAACCTTTGGGCTAACGTCCCAACGTCATACCGCTAGACCACCGAGGCCACATCCCAACGTCATAACCGCTAGACCACAGAGGCCAACAAGCAGATTGATGGACCTTTGGGCTAACGTCCCAACGTCATAATGCTAGACCACCGAGGCCAACAAGCAGATTGATTCTAGATCGGAAGGACAGTTATATTAATTTAGAGGTAATTCTTTTTGGATTAATCGTAACGGACTCTGTTGATAAATCTAATTTAATTATTAATTAATAGATGGCGCCACTCTGTTATAATATATTTTAATTAGCAAGAAGATAAAATACAAATATGTTAAAATATTTACATATCGGTTTATACAATGCACACCGTTTGGTTGCTAAGACAATTCTGATCCTTTTTCCCTCTGCACATGTTTTATTGCTTTAATTACTTCCTGTTTGTTTGGCGGTGCTCTCCTTTTGTGGGTCCTGCCTACACTTATCACAATAGTGTATAACACTCCCCTTTTGTGGGTCCTGCCTACACTTATCACAATACTGTACATAATCTTGCATTTTCATTTATATGTTTATTTTCCGATAAAGAATCTGTCCAATATCGATTGCTTTTCTCTCTCGAATATTTCTTATGTGATTAATAGCATTGTGGTAGAGATCTCCAAGCCTATTGATCTCAACCTGGTATGGGTGCCATTATAAGACCAACAAATTGTAAAATCTCTTACCTTATTTAATAAATCTTTGATTTGTTTTACGTTGTCTTCGAGTTCATTTTAATCGGGAAAAATAAAAAATTATATAATTTCTTACTACGTTTATTTATATGTAATAAGCAATAATATATACATGTTATAATATATTTTAATTAGCAAGAAAATAAAATACAAATACGTTAAAATATCTACATATCGGTGTATACAATGCAAACCGGTTGCTAAGACAATTCTGATCCTTTCTCTCTGCACATGTGTCCAATTCCTTTTTTTTATTGCTTTAATTACTTCCTTTTTGTGGGTCCTGCCTACACTTATCACAATACTGTACATAATCTTGCATTTTCATTTATATGTTTATTTTCCGATAAAGAATCTGTCCAATATCGATTGCTTTTCTCTCTCGAATATTTCTTATGTGATTAATAGCATTGTGGTAGAGATCTCCAAGCCTATTGATCTCAACCTGGTATGGGTGCCATTATAAGACCAACAAATTGTAAAATCTCTTACCTTATTTAATAAATCTTTGATTTGTTTTACGTTGTCTTCGAGTTCATTTTAATCGGGAAAAACTACTGTTCTTCCATCCTTACCCATAAGTCCACGAACGCGCAAGGCCTGTCATTCTGTTAGGTAAGCCGAAATATCCTCGTGGAATATTTTTATCTGGAGGCGGCCACTTGGAGTCGCCATCATCACAGGCTGACCAATACCCATGATGGAGACAACCGGAAGAATAGGTTTTAACGGGCCGGACCCAGATCCCTCCTGAAAAATTGGAGGAGTGGGATCCCAGATCCTCCAGAATGTTAAGCCACAACTTTACCAGGCAGCCATCGGGCTGACCCGTCACTCCGCGTGTCCCACAGTTTGTTCTGTGAAGTGTTCGTTAACCGAACAAAAATCTTTCGAAAAAGTGTTCGTTAACCGATCACCCACTGTACTGTATAAATTGCCAAAGTTATATAATTTTAACGTTTTATAAACCAAACTATGTTTCGCAGAACACTGGTGTTCCGTGAAAGGTCAATAAGCCTGAACTCACGGTCCACGCCACAACCACAAAACAGTGGTTGGGTTGTGGCTGAAATCAGCCACTCGCGAACCACTTATATGCGCAATCGGTAAGGGACTGCGCGTATAAATGCTCAATCCGTTACCGATTGCTGATTGAAAGGAAGCGCTGTCGGTGGCTAGTGGTTGGTATGTCGCACTGTGTGAGTTGCGCTCAACCACTGATGACCACAATTTTGTGGATGATATCGACCTCAAGTTGCGACAGTCGTTGAAATTCAGTTTAGTGGTCCGTCTGAGTTAGATTATACGTTTCTATATTAATATAATTCACGACTATCCACAAGCAACCACCGTTTTGTGGTTATGGTTCTGTCCGTGTGAATTCACTCTAAGTGTTCCGTAAAATTTATGAAAATTAAACACATTATTTTTACTGTTGTGTCAAGTTAAAACTGAAGTCACTAATTTATTTTACTATTTTCATGTGCTTTATCTTAAACATTTATTTTCAAATTGTAATTAATTATCTTCTTGATTCATACTGGCCTAATTTAATTATTATTATATTATCTATACCAAGGGTCGGCAGATTTTTGAGACAAGAGCCAAACCTATTCCTCACAACAATTTAAAAATTATTCGAGAGCCATAAATATATTTTTACATGGCGCTCTCTACTTGTCAAGACTTATTGTCTTTGGTCTCTACCAAGGTCTCTACTGGCCATCGATGCTACTCAAACATCCTTGATGCTACTGGCCATCGTTGGGCACCCGTGCGCTCACTTATTAGCATTATTAGTCACTTTGGTTGACTCCCTGCTTATCGGCCAGCTGAAACTGAGGAAGACAAAATAAAGTCATTGGTTGAAGCAAACTGCTGAATAACAACACGAGAAATTGCTACAAGATTGACTGAATTTGTCAAATTCAACCATTAGTGACCATGAGTTGTTTTCATTTCAAAACTTGATATTTGGGTTCCACACATTCTCAAGGAAAGAGATTTGCTCTATCACATTGACATCTGTGATTTTCTGCTCAAACATAAAAAAAATCATCTCTTTCTGAAGCAAATCATAACTGGTGATGAAAAGTGGATTGTTTACAACAATGCTGAATGCAAATGATCATGGAGCATAAGAGATGAGCCAGCTCAAAGCACTTTGAAAACAGATATTCATCAAAAAAAGTAATGCTCTCTGTTTAGTGGTATTTCAAGGGAATTATTTTTTTTTAACTTCTACCAGACAATTCCACAATTAATTCAGAAGTGTTAACTGCCACAAATTGGACAAATTGAATGATCCATCAAACAGAAGAGGCCAAAATTGATTAAAAGAAAAGGTATAATGTTTCGTCATGATAACACCTAACCTCATACTAGTTTGATGATTCGCCAGAAGCTGTTACAGCTTGGATGGGATGTGTTACTGCATCCACCATGTTCACCAAATCTGGCATCCTCTGATTATTATTTGTTTCTGTCTTTACAAAATTCTTTAAATGGCAAAACATTTAGTTCAAATGAGGATGTCAAAAATTAGTTTAGTTTTTTGCAAGCGAAGATCAAAAGTTCTACAAGCATGGAATCATGCTATTACCAGAAAGATGGCAAAATGTGTTGGACCAAAATGGTCAATATATAATTGAATAAAATATTTACAGTCGAACCTCAATAACTCGAACCTCTATTACTTGAATTTTCGATAAGTCAAAGCAATTTTCGTTTTCCGAATGGCCTTCCAATAATATACATTTGTATTTGTCTCTTTAAGTCAAATTTCTATAAATCGAATTATTCGATATCTCAAAACTTAATTTATGTTCCCAGAAATTTTGTTTATTCTATAACTCAAATTTAAATTTGTTAGGTATGATAATTACAGATTACATATTAATTTTTTATTTTTGTATGACCAGCCATCATTAGGAGAATTTGATTTCGGATAAACTGTGCTGCATTTGTCATACTGTAGTGTAATTGCCAAATTGTTAAAAATAGCCAATATAGCCTGACATTCAGATGCACTTTGACTGGCATCACTGATCAGACTCTGGAATCAGGCATCTGACTGTTCTAACTTCATTTTTGTTCTCACTGTAAATGCACATATAAGTTCCCGTACATTGTGATCTCTATGGTGTTAAGTCTTTGTTCTGAGATCTGAGTGTCTTCGTTTTGCACACTTATCCACACAAATCACTAAGAACAGTTGTTTTATTCACTTAAAATCATTTTCGTGTAAAGATGGAGAAACAGAAGAAAAAATTAAACACTAAGTTTAAGTGAAAAAGTTAAAATTATCCAGGAAGTAGAAAACGGCAATAATAAAAAGAAGGATATCGAACAAAAACAGTATTTTTTACCTTAATAACATACAACTTTTTATGCTACATTTTTTATTATATCTAATTTGAGTACAGATTTTATTAAAATCGGCCCTGAGAACATATAAAATTACCAGTGTATAAAAATACTACACATACGGTGGTACTGTGCATCTATGTAAGCCTACAGTATTTTTATACGACAATCATTTGCAGTATATTGGCAAATTTAGCAGCATTTCTATAACTCGAATTTTTGATAAGTTGAAATTATTTTAATACCCTTGACGATTCGAGTTATCGAGGTTCAATTGTATATACTATAAAAATATTGTCATTTATTGTCATAAAAAAAACAAAATTACTTTCCGAACAACTCTATGTATAGACTGGATGGAATGCTCAAATGAGTGGTCAGCAGCCAAACTGAGATAGCTGACCTTGGCTGACCCAGTGAAAACCAGATCACTGGTAGCCACATTGTAGAAAACATGTCTGCTGAGTCGTCAACTGAATACAACATTTTTTGCTATTTGTAGTTTACTTTTTCTGTTTTTTTGCATTATTGGTGTATATTGTTTAACGTATAGATGTAAGAATGAGCAAATATGAGGTGAGAAGGTAAGAAATACTTTTCAAAGGTTTAGGAAATATTATATTTGGCAAGATTTTACTTTTATTTCTTTAAAATTAGAAATTGATGCTATTATTGTATTCATAAAAATTATCTCAATTTAATAGTGATTAAAGATATGTAATAATTTAAGATTGAAGCAAATTCTAAGCTTAAAAGTTAGAAATATTCAATAAGCATTCATATTTTCAAATATTTTATTGTATTCTGGCAGATAAAGTAATATGTTGCCTTATATTTTATTATTTGGTATTAATAGTGCTTTTATTTGCTATCAATAGTGTACTTATGTTCTTATTTATTGTTTGATTGTAATCTTTGTCAAAAGAATAAATTTTATTCACTCCATTTGTGTTTGTTATTTTTTTATAACTTAACATTTTTTTAGCATAAAATACATGTAATAATGGTTTTTTTTTACAATTCATTCTTGATAACCTTTAAATCTATTTTTCTCCTTCCTCAAAACATTAAATGATTAGGAAAATGCAAAATTTGGAGTATTTTGTGCATTTGAAATTATTGAAAATGTATTTTTATAAAAATTATAATAATAAAGTGGTTTAATATTCCATATTTGGATACTACACCCTTTTTATTAACTAATAGGATATGATCATCAAACTTATTAAAATAAATGGAGTGAATTTGGCCACCAGAATAAAGTCAGTTTACTATAGCATTGAATGTACATTTGCAAAAGTAACCTACCAACAACATGGCAAGCCTACCAGGAATGGACCTCACTTTTCTAACATTGAGTGGTCTTTCCAGTCTATATACAACTCCTTGGCCTCAGCCCAGGATTGAATCAGGGACTATTGGGTTACTGTCCCCAACATCATAACACAAAAGTCCCCAGATTTGGGTTGATATTTTTCAGATTTTTCTTGAGATAAATTAGTTAATAAATTCTAGTTTAATCATTAATTCATAGATGATGCCACTCTTTGATTTAACCATTAGTATATTTATTATTATGAGATAGCACTAAAATTAATCAAAATTATTTCAAATTATTAAAATTTCTGTTAAAATATATCATGGGATTAAAATTTGGCAAGTATTATTCAATAGGTTTAATTAAAATGCTTATCAAAGAAAATTTGTAGAATTTATATTAGAATGATTTAAAATAATATTTTTGGAAATGGAAGAATGCATTCACTTCAGCAAATATTTATAATCAAATGATATCCATAATGAGTCTTTTTAAAAGTAAAATCCAACTATAATACACTGCTTCCAGTATATATTTTCAATTTAACTCAGCACAATAGCAGAATATAATTAATCTTTTTTAATCAATTAATATACTGAATAAATTATATTAAAAAAATGGAAATTATATATATATTAATAGTAATTTCATCTTAAGACTATTTATTTGTACATATTTACATAATTATTCTGTAGAATGAAGGTTTTCATAGTTAATCAATAGAAAATCTTTAATAACTATAATAAGTGAATGCTATCTAAATTTATTAGTAATTTTTTCAATATAAACTAATTATATGATAACTATTGATTACTCTTTTAGCAATATTATTTGTTATTTCATTAATCTTAATGATTCTAATTTAATTCAGACATTTTATTTGATGAATTTTTCATTTAAGATTATGAAATGGAAATATATCATTTTTACATCTCATCATAATGATTTATTTTTTAATTTTGCATGTAGTTATTAAAATTAACATGCTAAATCAATTTTACCAAATTATATTAAAATAATTGTTTATAATACTGTATTTATAATTTTAATTGTATTTGTAAATTTATTTCAAAGATCCAATTATAACTCTAGAAGAAAAAGAAATTGGACAAGAATCTGTTGACAGTATTAATCAGAATGTATTACTTAAACAACTATTGCAAAATTGTCCCTCTGCAGAAACACAGAGGAAAACTGATCATTTTGAGGTTAGTTTTCTCATTTAATATTCATTGAAAATATTTAATATAAATAATTTTACCAAGAAATGAGATTGAAAAAAGTATAAACTATATCTATTTTCCCTAGTTAAATGAAAGGTTAAGAAAACAATATCACATTAGAATGTAAAATTCTTCTAAAACACAAAACTGCTTATCACCAATTTAAATAAAGTTCAAACACAATACAGCATTTACTGATTTTTTTTATTAGTTTTTATTTATTATTCCTTAATAGTTTATTATGTTAATTTATTTTATCCAAAAATTTATTTTTTGTTTGTTTTCCGGTGAAATCTATTTTCAAATTTTACTACTTTGTTCTAGAATCCTTTGTTTAAAAAACTGTTCTAATGTTGAGTGAGTATATAACTGAAGATGGTATTGAGAAATGCCGAAAGTGTTTTTACAGTCTCTGATGGTATTGAGAAATGCCAAAAGCATTTTTGCAGTCTCTAATAAAACCCATTCCTACACACTGCTATTTGTGCTGTACTGTGTTTGAACATTAGAATGTTTTTATAAAATACAATAGCTCTCCTATTTATATAGTTTTGAGTCCATAATTTCAAAGATATGCAGATACCTAAATTTTTTTATATATGTTGAATTTCCATAAAACTTCAATAAAAAAATTTGTTAAACAATTTACTTTTTTGCAAAAATATTACTTATGGAATTAAATTTTCTAATCTATATGTAAAATATACTCATAAATTTTATTTAGCCATTTTGTATACTAGTGTATACATTCATATTTAATGTGCACTAGAATCAACATTCCACCCTTAATATCTCAGCTTCCGTTAAACATAAAATGCTCACTATCTAACGGTGGAATCTAATTGAATTGAAAATCTATCTGTTTGCTAAAAAATAATAAAAATATATATTTTCTCATTTAGTTCAAATAAGACCCTAATTTTTTTGTGCATTACTAAAAACTTTATTTAGTTCCAGTTCTAACAATGCTTGAATCAGTTTCCTACCATGTTTAGAACTTGAGATATTCCAAATTGAATTTTAAGAAAAAAAATTTTATAGCTTTCTAATTAAACCAACCTCACTAAACAAAAATTTAAAAAAATTGGATTTGGAATAAATACATATTCGGAATTTTTATTAAAAATTATTCACATTAGCAATTTACTGAATTAAATTTAGTTCAATTGTCACAGAAAAAATCTATCTCAAAGTTTACATCTGCCAAATACACCTGTGCCATTACAATGATGTGATTTGGCATCACTTCCTTCATTAAAATGACTTTTGGGTAATACCTCTGTTGATGATGATGATGACAACATTCTTGTCATCATCATCAATAGAGGTATTACCCAAAAGTCATTTTAATGAAGGAAGTGATGCCAAATCATCAACATTCTTGTCAACATCATCTAAAACAACATTATATTTTAAATAAAATATATGTTATATTAATTGCAAGTTTAGATTTCTATTCTGAAAATTAAAACTATTATTAGGTTGAAATTTATTAATGATCAGTTAAGTACATTGATGTATTAAATGTAAATTTTAAAAATCTGCTGAAAAGTTACAATTATTTTTAATATTATCCAATTAAGTTTTTTCAATATACAGTCGCACAAGAAAGTAAATCGCCACTCTTACACCGATCAACTTAGTGTTGACATCACGGAGTGAATCATGACGTCAAATCATATCCTGACCAATTTAATCAAAATTAAAATAATACAAACAATAAATTAAAACAATTTAGTATATTAATATACAGTTATTGCCATAGGTAAATAATATGGTGTTTAAGAAATATGAGATCTTGCAAAGTCGCGAATTTGAACGAATGCAATACTATTAATTATAACTAAGCATAACAGTTAGCGACTCTGCAAATTCCAAAATTCTGCCTGAGCTCAGGTCTTTTCTAAGTTCTAACTTAAATATAATCGCTACAAAACAGTCTAACAATAACGTAATGTCTAATCGACAAAATGAAAACAGAAATTGGAACTTATAACTAAAAGTACCGATTAGGTGTTAGAAATAGAACGAACAAAACGATGTTAGAAACTTATGCTAAATAAATTGAAGAAAATCTCAAACAAGTTAGATAACGAAAAATATAATTTATTAGACTCAAAAACACTTACAAAATGTTAATAAATGCTTTATTGAAACTATAATAAAGCAACAATCAATTAATCAACAAAACTTGTTTAATCTAACTCAAATCTCAACAATCCAATTATTCACAAAAAAAGAAACGAACCTTAAATACTACTTAAATGTACTACCTCCACCTCCGATACAAACTTCAAACAATCATCGATCCTACAAGAAACTCAAATGTCACTTTCACCAGTTTTATGTCTGGAAATCAACACCTCAATCGGCTGGTCAGATGCATCCACTTTTATACTCGAGTGACGTACAGTCCCATGTTGCTACATTTACATACTTATACGTAACAAGTTCAAAGTTCGTGAATAGAAGTAAAGCAGTTTTATTATTTTATCTTTGTATTTGGTTTTATTTTTATTTAATAGAAGATTGTTAGCATGTAACCAATTATTGATTTTATTTAACTCATGTTGTACTCTAATATGTGAATGATCAATTATCTTCAAATCATCAGCATATGATATCATTTTAGAATCGGTAATGTAAAAAATTGGATCAATACAAATATTAAATAAGATCGCACTTAATGGTGAACCTTGTAAAATGCTATTCGTTAGGGGGAAAGGCATAGAGAAAGAATCATTAAATCTAATAACTGAGTATCGACCTTTAAATAAGTATACAGCCATTGACAGATTGAGATATCTATTGATTGTATATCCATCAACTCTTACCTTTAATATATCTAAATCCAGAGAATCAAATGCTGAAGAAATGTCCAAATACACCACATAAGTATCACGTGAGTTTTCCATGTTATCTAATATATATTGTTTAGTTTTAATTAAGTTAGTGATGCACAATCTGGAAGGTTATTAATGAACATAACATGCAAAAGACTTAAGAATATTGTTGAAGAAATGAAAGTAGCTTTATCACATATTAGATCTGGCATTGCTCAAATCTGCAAAAGACAATTAGCTAAGGCATTGCATTTTTTTGTTTTTTTGCATATTTTACGCCCCTTTCCAATCAGAGAGATTATTAAAAGGCGGGGCCAATTCCAACTACAGGCTGCACCCATATCTGTGGAGGGGGGCTGGATAGTAAAGGACGGAGATCGCCGGGCTGGACCAGTACCCCGAAAAAACTTTTCAGGAGATATCAGACCCGAAATGCAAATCCGGGTCCTCCTGCATGGCATGCCAACAGCGTTACCACTTGGCTATCTAGCCACTCAGGCATCGCATTAAACTTGATTTAAAAATGTTCCATTTTCTAAAAGAGTTATTTACAGTTCTCAAGAATATATGTTTTTTGAATTAATGATTTTTTACTGTTATTTAATATGTAATATATAATTTTTAATAAAATACATGTTCACGCATATTTTTGTTGTTTGTTTTATGATCTTAATGATATAGTGTTCTGCAAATTTTCTTTGCATTCAAAAGTGTTCCGTGACTTCGAAAAGGTTAAGAACCATTGGATTAAGGTCTACTTTACCAAACATAAACAATTTTAAAAAATATTTGGACTATGCCTATTTCAAATGCAAGTGTTGAACACTTATTTTTAGTGTGACAAATAAAAAAATATTTAAGAAGCAACTTGCATCAAAATAAAACAAGTGATCTGTCATTATTATGCATTAAATCAGAATTAATGGATTCGATTAATTATGATCACACAATTGATATATTTGATAAAACAAAATCCAAAAAATTTTTTAATTATTATTTTTTTTAATTTAAATTTGAATGGATTTATTTTTATAATTATTTAATACAAATATATGTATGCTAATGTTGTGTTACTTTTATTTTATTAAAATCAGTTATAAAAATGTAGACTTTTATTTTCAATAAACTTTAAAAAAAACGTATAAATTTGATTAACTGAAATAGACTTGTTTTTTGGGGGCCTTATAATGATGCTGCGCCTAGGGCCTCCAAAAGTATAAATGCAGCCCTGCCTGCATTTGAAGCAGTTGGAAGTCAGAAATGCTCAAAATTTTTGGATTTCCTTTGCTAATCTTTTACTGGTGTCAAGACCTCGGTCAGCCATGTTGAAGGGAAAAGAGTGTTGTCAATAAACAAAGTAAAAAAAGGAAAATACAGTGGTACCTCACAATTCAACGTCCTGCAATTCGACATTTAAATTTCACAGTTGGCACATGCACATATATGGAATTGAGTGGTCATTTGTTATTTTTCAGTTTTTGTTGAGCTGCTTTGGTGTTTGCCATGTTTGTGTTATTTTCAATTCTGCATTTTTTGGAAAGTAAAAAATTTATGCATACGTAGTCATTATTACTTTTTTGAATGAAATATAAGAATGCGTTCAAAGAGAACTGACCAGAAGAAGAATTTTGGAAAGAAAAACATTTGATTGAGCATAGAGCAGAAGAAAGAAATTGTAGATAAAGTGCATAAAGGTAGAATAATTAAGATGTAACTCAAGAGTATGGCATTTCTAGGACAATTTGGCAACGTTTTGCAACAGAGAGAGATTATGGATGCTAAGGTGTCTGCTGTAGCAATGAAGGTTTCTGACAAGAATAGATTTTTTATCAATGAAGAGATGGGAAAGCTGCTTCTTACTTGGATTAGAGAAAGACGGATGAAGGGAAATCCAGTAATTCAGGCAATGATTTGTGAGAAGACTAGGTTAATTTTTGAAGAATTGCAAAAGAAAACTCCAGGATGTATCTCAGATCAAACTGAAGAATTTAAAGCATGTTAAAGCTGGTTTCACAAATCCAAAGGTAGAACAGAATAAAGAAGACTTCATTCCAACATCCCAGGGCTAATAAATTATGTGTATTGTGTATAAAATAGTGTATTTTGTAATTTAATGTGTTATACAATAGTGTGGTGTATAAAATAGTGTATTTTGTAATTTAGTGTGTTATACAATAGTAATACATATAGTGAAGAAAATAATATAGTATATCTCTTTCACCTCTCCATTAAAGGAAGTTGGATGGGAGTCTACAAATTAATCTAATTTCCATAGTTTTATATGGGAAATATTGTCCTGCAATTTGACAGTTTCTCAATTCGACGCTAGTTTGGTGATGGATTAGTCGAATTGCAAGGTACCACTGTATTTGAAAATGAAAATTTTGTTCATTTAAAATAATAAAGAAATAGTTAGAAAATATACCATGAATAAGAAAAATAATTTTATCAAACATTTTGTATAATAATTAGTAAGAGATTTGCCTTTGATGATGATGCAGCCAACTTATGTAAATTTTGGACCGAATAAAGCAGATGACAATTGGCACTTTAACAAGAAGTAAGAAAATGTGATTATGCATCATGATTCCAGTTGTTTTGATGTTTTGTGATTCCAGTTATCTTGTTATTTATAAGTTGTTAATATCCAATACAGTAATTGTTGGAGTTTGAATTGTCTTCATGTGGAAAAACAGCAACTGTAATCACAGTTTTAACATTTTTCATAAGATTTAAGTCTGCTTCTTTTTCTTAATCATTTTTTGGTTTGTTCTGTTAATGTTAATAAAAGTTCTATTAACATGTTTTCATTGCTTAGAGTTTTAACTATTATTATTTATTAGTGGGTTATGGCTCAACTCTTCCATAAATAATGGATGAATGCAGCACTTTACTCAATGAATACACAATACTCAATAAAAAATGCATTTCAGGTAGTTTTGCCACCCCTCATCAATTTCAGAAGAAAATTTAGATCTAAAATCTAAACGGTTTAGGTCCAGGAATCTAGATGGCCAAACTTACCAAATACAAGTCTGCTGTTTTTCTATAGCCATCTTCTACAATTAAATCAGTTAGTTCCAAAACTGTTCAGAATGGGACTTATGTTTATATGGCTTTTTTTACTCAGATAGATTTCTGCTATAGATTCCCAAAGTTGTGACCTACGAATCATCCCTTACCTTGTATATTATGATGTGCCATGATATGTACAGCTCCGGCCAAAATGTTTGTCACTTTCAACTAGGTGCTGGAAACCGGAAATCATGATTGGCTACAGTTTCCAATCCACATAGCGTGCTGCCTACATTGAGTGCGTTAGACGTTTCCCACACGCATTCAATGTAGGAGAGGTGGGTTACGCAAAGCATGTGAGGTAAATTGGCAAGACTGATCGCTTTAAAGTATTATTGCTCACAGCACTACTTTTTTATGATAAGGCAACAGATGGTTTGAAACCAAATGTATTTATTAAGAAAGTAATATTTGAAAACAGTTTAAATACAAGTATATCATTACAGATGTTTTAGTTATTTTGTATAAAAAAGAAATGTGATAATTTATAACTGTAATAATTGAAAAGATGATCATTTCTCGCGAAATTCAAACACACACACAATTATGTCCCTGCTACTTAAGTGTCAGTTTGACAAACATTCATAATTTTTCCTTTCGAATAAGGGAGTCTCCAATATTGTTGTCTAGCGTTCAATACGTTGGAGGATTTCAAAGATTAAAAAATCTGATTATTATTAATCAATAATATTTATATCATTCAATCAATAATCATTTTAAACATTTTATTATGTCGAAATTTTACCCGTATTGACCATTACAAAACTTGATATTTGTGTTTTTAATTAATTACAACGGTTTGCTAGTGCCACCCGGAGCATTTGAATAGTTAACAGGTCGCCCGATTCATATCTGTATTGGTTAAGTGGGCCGAACCCGTCCCTAGCTATTGCTAAGTGTCTCTTCTATACGTCCTACAATTTCCAATGGATTCGTAAAGACAGATCCGCAAAAAATGTAGGATGAAATATACTGATGCTAAGCAGCCCGCAATGCTGCCTTCTGGCTGCTTAACGAATTCGTGCAGGAAAACCCAATAAAGACAGGTTATTAAATTGTTGATAAAGTTCTTGAAGCAAACATGTAAAATAAACTTATATTGAGTGAGTATGTGTTATATATGAATGACCTCCCTTCCTGCATAGCCCTGACGAGGGAGGGGCGCGTTACGTGTGTAATAATATCTGTTAGTTTTTGGGATACAACAAGAAGAAACTGAAC
>AYEL01087165.1:0-35341 GCA_000484575.1 Olivierus martensii
CAAAAAAGGAGAATTTCTTCAAAGTAGGGTTGTTAGTCCCTTCAACAATTTCTTACTGTTCTTGAAATTAACACGTTTTCTTAGTTACTTGGGGAATTTCCATTTCCATAACCACTCTCTGCTACCATTTGTTATAATATATTTTAATTAGCAAGAAGATAAAATACAAATACGTTAAAATATTTACATATCGGTGTATACAATGCACACCGTTTGGTTGCTAAGACAATTCTGATCCTTTTTCCCTCTGCACATGTTTTATTGCTTTAATTACTTCCTGTTTGTTTGGCGGTGCTCTCCTTTTGTGGGTCCTGCCTACACTTATCACAATAGTGTATAACACACTCATTGATTTAATAAAATAATTATTATTTTAATTACGAGATGGTGCTAAAATTAGTTTAAATTATTTCAAAATCATTAAAAAAATCCGTTATAAATCAAAGGATTAATTAAGGCAGATTAATCAGGATTATCTGGATTAAAGTTCCCTTGATGTTGGTTTAGTATTTAAAGTATAATTGCTTTTAATTATACATATTTTTTTAAGTATTGAGTTCGTATTCAAATCATTGATCGTATTTTAAAATGAGTGGATTACCTTTAATGATATCATATATAGTGTTAGGATGACATATGCAATATGATTTCTAGACATTAAGTGTGCAATTTCGAGATTTTGATTTTGCTTAAATGAGCTTTTTTCATAGACTAAAGTTACTTTTCAATACAGATTTTAAATAATAATTATTTTTTTATTTTAAACATTATTTTAGTTACTTTTTAATCTACTTTAATTAAATCATCAATGAATTAAATATAATAAGTATTTGTCGTTTACTAGCAAATGAATTAAAACATTCTTAATTAATAATAATGAAAAATAGATATTTTTACTCAAATATGAATCCTAGGTAAGATTCTTGATTGATTGTCAAGTTTTCGTGTCACGTTGTATCGGGCAGTGTGGCATCGCCTATCTGATTATGGTATATAGACACAGGTTGGAGTTGACGGCATGATGCGTTCAATTGCATTGGGGTAAGATAAAATTTTACCTGGTATCGTATTAAATGAACTACTGCAAAACTTCCTTCCTGTCTTCAGGAGACGTTCAATAAGTTATGACTTTGCTTATTAGTTCAATTTCTCCATCCAAACAAAAAATTGATTTTTTTTTTGATTCGTGTATAAGCCGACCCCCACTTCAGAAATTTTTTCGAGGAAAAAACCTTGACTTATACACGAGTATATATGGTATTTAATCTCCTACTTTTGTGCTTTAGTTTTATTTTATTGTTATTAATGGTAGGATGAATTATTATATGAATACATTATATTTTTTCTTTTAAATTAACCATAATTTAATTTTAATTTGTAATATCATTGAAAAATTGATGATTTTTTTATGTTTATAAAAACATCTTGATCAGAAACTGTTTAATTACAAGCAGTTCAAGAATGGTCAAAATGCATATATTTATAAATAATTATATATATATACAAGGTTGTTCAATAAGTTCGCGGAGCGCCATCTATTAGTCAAAATTATTATGAAGAATTTACAATATTTCGATATATTTTTATCGATTTAATATTAAATTCTAACATTCCTGCATCATAATGATTGTTGTACATAGAATCTGCAGGTGTTGAGTCAAGGTTAACATCCACAATTTTTTTAAACAATTAAAAAGTAAAAATTTCATACAAATTTATTAAATAATGAATATTCATATAATTCATTTAATATTATAATGTTGCGCTTTTGAATACATTTTTTTAATATTTAAAACTTATTTTCGTGATATATTGACTTTATTTTATAAATATTGATATAAAGTCACTGTTAAAAACAAAAATTTATCTAAAAATAGCAGATTCAAGTTGGAATTGAAAGACTTTCTAATACTAAAATATAAGACGATTAAAAAAAAAGAGAGGGAAGATTTTACGAAAAAAAGACCAAATCAGAGTTAAAGTGAGTAAGTGATTAATTTTGACTAGAGGAAATTAATTTCGTCCTCTTCTTTATATTCAAGAAGACAATAAATTGGTTTATATCTATAAATGTAATCTATTAACATGAGCACGTAATTAAAATAATGATCATAATTCATTTATAACTGCATGTGTTCAATTATTAAATTACAGAGGATTGCTTTTATATTAATAATTAATTATCTTATGCAATTAGATCTCATAGATGTGCCATGTAGAGGAACTTGACAGAATATTTATGATTACTGTACAACGAAATTTATTAATATTAGAACTTCTAAAAATCTCAAAGCAATCATTTGTTGGCTAAAAATCGAAAATTATTATTTCAAAATTTCCTAATATCGTATTTTTATCATATATGTATTCATATCCATTTTATTTGTAATAGTCTCAAAGTGACCATAAATATACTGAATTATGGTTTCTAAAATTCGATTGCTTTACGTAAATCTTGAATTATTGATAATTTTTAATAATTATAGTATATTAACAAAATAAAATTCTTAGGTTGATATAAATTATAAATGTATCTATCCCAATTAAATATTTTTAGAAATTTACAATAAAAAATAGGACATTGCTAGATAATCTATCCAATATCTGTTTGACAATAAACTTTGAAATATCATAAATTGGAAATCAAAAGAATAAACTAAAATCAATAATTTATTAATTTAGAATATGAAATAAAGCTTTAGTAATGAAAATTTAAATTTTATTTATGCTACAACAATGAATTAATTAACAAATGAAAAGTTTTGATTTTCTGTTAATTTTTCGTTGATAACCGAATTCCTCTGAATAAAAACTCAGCTCATGATATATATACAAAAATTTAGAGAAAAAATTAAACTTTTTACATATAAAATTTATTTATGGCTTATTTAATTTTATTGACTTTTTAATTAAAAAATCTTTCAATTTTTCGAATTATTTTAAACATTCATTTTTTTAGATAGCAGAAAATTACTTTTACCTCGCTTAAATCAAATGTATAAGATAAATAAATAAATAAATTTGTCAATTATCTGATAATTTATCTTCTGATCTTTTATAATAAATGAATATCATAATATTCCATTATAAATATCATTATTGATAATATCGATATGGACAAGTAAAAGATATATTTCTGCATTCAGTTTTATGAACAAATTTCGGTAGCAAGTGATGCGTGTCTTGTAATCCCTGATATCGATTTGAAATTCTGTTCAATACATCGACAGTGTCGATCTGTCTCTCATATTTGTTTCTAGCAACCAGCTTTCGTTTATATTACATGATATAGAAATTATTATTCGAATATATTTTAGCATAATAAATGAAAAGTAGGTTCAAATTATCTAATTATAAAGCTAACTGTGCGATTCGATGTGGAAATAGCACAAAACTGATAAAAGTTGAATCTTTATCATTTTTATAATTATTGCATGGAATATAATGATATGTAATTAATCATTCATTAACTTTTAAACATCCAAATAATCATATTTTGAGTTTATCATTAGGAATTTATAATTAACACGCATTATTTCAGTTTAACATACTGTATTCATTATTGTACATTTTTACGTATACCTATAAATTTTCAAAGTAGAAATTTAGGATCGTTACTGTTTGCATAATTAAATTTATATATTACCTAAACGATTATAGATAAAAATTACATAGATTGTTATTAAATAGAGTAATTTTTTCTAAATTAATCACTTTAGATTTGTACTGATAAATACATAATACTTAAATCAGATTCAAAACTTTAATTAGTTTAATAGCCATTGATAAGCTTTTTAAAATAACAATCTGTATATGTGTGTTTTTTATTTTTTACATAATCAATTTAATCTCAAGCAATAACAAATATACTTCTTTTTTGTTTTTATCATTTGATAGTTAAGACAATCACCATAGATAAAGTGATTATAAAATATAAATCATTGTTATTTATAATTTATACTTCAATTCAGATAAAAGAGGAAAGATAAATAAAACTCTAGGATATGTTTCACAGAGCTTCGATGATGAAAAATGAAGTAAATATAATATTTATTTATTTTAAAACAAAATTTTTATTTAGGAAATGCATTTATTTAACCATAAAATAATTTTATTAATATTATATTTTTCGAAAATAAGTTAAACGTAGCAAGTGCTTAAAAAATGTTATTTTTTGTATTTATGACAAAAGAATAAATTTGCTGTTACTTAAGTTGGACGTGATGACAGAATAATATAATAGAGAACATAAACTCCGATATTGCAATATAATCCTTCTGCTTATTCCCAATATTACGAATAATAATATGTTCTCCATTCAACAGAACTAATGAGAAAGTACCATATACTTAAAGAGTTTCTCGTTTGTTCTTAACTCCATGGAGATTACAGCTAATTCGTCTTTCATTTAAATAAAACCTAAGTAGAAAAGTTAGAAGATTAGAAAAATGATTCTTTCCATTTAAATTATTAATAGGAAACTAAGAATATCACAAAATTTCTCGTTTTATCCGATGAAAAGAATCTAAATTTTTTTATTAAATTTTTAAATTGCATTTTTTTTTCTTTCAACATCAATATGATGTGACTTTATTTCCAGTTTCATCAATATATGTTTATTTATTAAAGAAATTAAATTAATAAATTGCGCAAAAATTAAAATACTATACAATATATATCAATATATGTTTATTTATTAAAGAAATTAAATTAATAAATTGCGCAAAAATTAAAATACTATACAATATATAAACATTGCTGTTACAACTTGCTATATATCTACAATATTTATATATCTAATGTATCTATAATAATAAAAAAAGTATTTTTTTTGTTTTTGGAAGAGTGATTTTTCAGTAAATAAGAGTAGGATTTTTAAAAATTTGGAATCAGCTACAAATTATTATTTTAGAAGCTTTGAAAATGTCAAATACAATCGAAATTGGACAAGAAGCGAATAATTTTGGATTTTTCAATCAATTTAAAACTGCGTAATTAAGCTAAAATTAATTTATCTATATTTTTTGAGATTTTTCTTAAAATTATCTATCGTTTGGTTCCATATTCTCTCAGGATTTCTAGACCAATAATTTAAAGATAAAAAAAAAAACTTTATTCGCAGAATATCGATTTGACATATTATTTTAAAGATTTTTTAGATTGATTTCAAAAATGTTATTGATTTTCATTAAATTTAAAATTGAATGAGACGGGTTGCCCTTTCTAACTTTAGAAAGAGCTTAAAGTTTTTCAAACAGCGAAATCAAGTGAACTATCATCTTAAAATTATTTTTATTTTTAAACTTCTTAATATTTCCACCGAAATTATGAATTTTAAGCATAAAATCGAAGAGCGAGATTCATGTTTGTCTGCATTAAAAAAATAAATAATTGTCCCAGAAAATTATGACAACGCTGAGAATTTTTGGTATTGATATGTAAATATATATTTGCTAAATGCTGTATACATATATATACAGGAAACATATATATATATATACACTCCCTCTTATCTGGTCTTACTTTCTTACTTTAGCCTGCCTCCGCTTTAATTGGCTACATTTTCATCGAGCTATGAGCAGAAATAAAAACAAAAAAAAAATAATTAATTCGGAAGGAAAGAAAGTGCTTGAATTGCGGTAAGATATATCTAATAGCAAGATAATTCATTTGCTATTTGATATAAATTCTATCAAAAATTAACGTGATTTCGTGATTTTGCTTCAATAAACGAATTTAAATCATAATGGAAAATAAAGATTGCCAATTTTTTTTATCTAAGTAAACGTTATTTAGATAAAATTTATAAGTGTTTAATTTATAAATGGTATTTTATATGTGTTTTCGGATTAACCGGCCATTCGTTTATCCTGAGATCCGGGCTACTATATATCTAATGTCTAAAATTTATGGCTGTTTTATTTTAAATTGTTTTTGCTATAAAATTTACGAATACTGTACAGTATAATATTTTCTTCAAATTCTATAATTTTGCTTTTAATTAATAATAATTAATAATCTTAAATAAGGTATTTTTCTTATGCAATTCCCGAAAGTCTGTAACAGAATTCATCATATTGGGAAAGAGTAACGAATTCTAGCTCAATTTGGCATATTGAATTGTTAAAAAAGAGTATCAGATATGAAAGAGTAATTAAATAATGAAATTTTAAAATAAAAATTCTAACTTTTTTCTATAGAAAATATAAAGATTGTCACGTTTTTAATTCTTTCAATTTTTATCAGCTATTTAAATGAAAAGTTGTTGTTATATTTTTATTTGTTTATATTCTTAAATTGTGTTTTAATTAGTCTATTGGAAAGATATTTAATGTTATACAGTATTAAGAAATTAAGAATTGGGATTCTTTGAACATAGGTTATCACTTTTTTAGACATAAGTTTATATGTTTTTTAAATTATTTTGAATACAACAGTCTTAACAGTCTTGTAAACAGTCTTATAAATATAAAAACAAAATATTCATATTTAAATATTAATGTTGATCATATTTTAAGAGAATGTATTGAATATATCAGCTGCAATATGTCTGCAGAATACAACTGGAAAGTATTAGGTACTCACTTTATCTAATCACATCTTTCTGTTTCTCTAGTGTTTGAATTGGTTCATTCTGAATGCGAAATCGATAACAAATGCAAAATATATTTTCATGAATGCATTGAATATATCAGCTGCTATATGTCTGCAGAATACAACTGGAAAGTATTAGGTACTCACTCTATCTAATCACATCTCTCTGTTTCTCTAGTGTTGAATTGGTTCATTCTGAATGCGAAATCGATAACAAATGCAAAATATATTTTCATGAATAATCTATTTGGCTAGACGAATACGATGGAAAAATGATGATGATATTGTTTCATCACTTTTTCGTTTCGTTAAGATAAAAATATGTTTTTACTATGCCGCAACTTTATCACAAGAATAATTATGTTAAAAAATCTAATGTTATGAGCTATTTGAAATTAGCAAAGCTCTTATATAAATTATTATTTACTTAATATTAAAATCGAATCACGGATTTTTCCAAAAAAATATTCAATGCTATATCTATTTTAAAACAACTCTCTAATTACTATATTAGACATTTACATAATATTTTATTATAGAATTATAGATACAGTATCTATTCCTTATTATTAAACTTCTATTCAGTTATATGATGGAATATAACATGTTTTCTGATTATGGATAACTTGCAAAAGTGAATTTTGAATCTAACTGACGTATAATTAGGTAACAGGCATATTTAAATATTTAGCGAATCCAAAATTGTTGGCAATGAATGAAAAAATATTTAAAATAAAAATATTATTTATCACTCCTTTATATGATACCATGACAGGAAAGTTTGTCATTGTTCAGTTATATGATGGAATATAACATGTTTTCTGATTATGGATAACTATTGAATTTTGAATCTAACTGACGTATAATTAGGTAACAGGCATATTAAAATATTTAGCGAATCCAAAATTGTTGGCAATGAATGAAAAAATATTCAAAATAAAAATATTATTTATCACTCCTTTATATGATACCATGACAGGAAAGTTTGTCGTTATAATATGCTCAAAAGATTGTACAATGGCTTAATTAATTTATTGTAATGTTCTTAACAGTTTATATATACGGTACTGTAATTCTTAAATTTTCTGTCTATCTTGGAATCATGCTTATATGCTTCTACAAAAAATCCCAAAAATAGTCAATCTATTATTATCAAAATAAATAGCAATTGTCCAGATGTTTAATCTCATTAATCTAGCAGGATGAATTTATTTGTCTTTTTATATATCTTATTAAATTTATGTCAAAATAGAACGCTTTTATGTGCTAAAATTAGTATTAGCATTTTGTTAAGTTATTAACATGTTTTCATATATAAAAATATTACATAAAATTAAGAAAAAACTATTCCATAAGTCATATTTAGTTATTATTTCATCGCATATCCAAATAACTCAAATAATTTTGAAAAATACTTAGATCTTTTGGATTTTGAAATATCTTGAATATAGACCAAATGAATGAATATTGAAAAGATAAGAATGTATATAGGCCTTATATATTCATATTTTCTGTTTAATATTTATATTTTAGAATATTTTATATTATAAATTGCTCTAAAATGTAATATTCAGTATTCTCTCATAAATAGTTATTTTAGAAAATTTCATAAGCATCTCTAGCAAATTTAGGATCAGTTTTAGAATTTCATATGAAAAAGAAACAAAAATACATATTTCTGAAGATAGATATTTATTTTTAACTTTGAAAATTATTTCGAAGAGAATGTTAACGTCTCTAATGAAAATGATATCTACAGTAGAAACAAATCATACAAATAATTCAAAAAATGATCGAAAAGTTGTATTTACCTCATAATAATACTAAAAGTAGAACTTCCCTTTCAATTTTCCTAAATGTTTTTGTCATATTTAAACACAAAAAATTGTGAAATTAAACAAAAAAATCAGTATAATACTAGTACTGTTTTTATCTTTTTATAAAGCAACAGAATGTCTCCAGCCTTTATTTTAATATTTCTTTCTTAAAGAAATACTTTTGAATTAATATTAATATTTTAATCATTTGATATAAATATTTCACAGATGTTTTAAGATACATTATCCTTGTTGTAATATTTATTATTTTTCTAACAGGAGCAAAAACTTTTCTATTGTATCAAGAGATGCTTTCTGCAGTGTTTAGTTAGAAACATTATCTTCAAAAGGGTTCGTTTTCATATATTTTTATTATGAAATACTGAAAGTTTACTTTGAATTTAATATAAAGATGCTTTTCAACTTTTTCTTAAAATCAATATACTGAGTAGAAAATGTTCGAAGATTTTAGATCGCATTACAAAGTATATTTGAAATTTTTAAGATATATCGGCCATCAGATGATTTTTCAGACTAACTGACCGCTAATAAAATTCAATCTTTATTTTTATTTTTTGTCTAATACAGTATTAAAAGCTTATATTTTTATTATTTACTATTTTTTGTTTACAGTGGTCTATATCTATCATCAAAGAATGGAATCGAATGGAATGAAATTATAGTATAGTATGATGATTTTATCTAAAATAACTAATCGAAATAATCAGGAGAAGCTATAAACGAAGAAGTGTTCACCCTTCTTAATGAATTTTCAATATTATTACTATTATTATTTAAATTTAGAATTTATATAATTAATAAAATTTGTTTTTATTCATTATCTTTTATATTATGTAAATAAATACAATATAATTAAATAAAAACAAATCTACATGAAATGTGTCATTAGTCAGTAACATTAGAAAAATAAAATATCGTTCCTTTACTAATATTTTCTAGATTCATCTTAAAAATAATGAATATTGTATTGTAACCAGTCTATATAGTTATTCTAAAAGATTCGGCCAAAATTTATGAATTTACAAATCAAAGCAATAAAATATACCTATAAAAGTATGGTCCTGGAAATGCTTTTAATCTAAAACTTTTTCAAAATCTAAGAAAACTATGAGAAACGATTAAATGGAGAGATAAGCGATTACAATCTTAATAAAATGTAATATTTGTTTATTGATTTTCTTCTTCCCAGAAATTAGAAACAATAAAAGTGTAAAAGTATAAAATAAAATAAATGCAATTTATACTATATCCAAAGTTCTTTCTGTTTTTTTTCTTTAAAATATATCTTGTTTATTCATCTCGAATAGATAACTCTTCGGAAAATATAGAAACTCTTTGGAAAGTTTCAAATTGTTTTAATTCAATTCAGTCCTGGCATTTTTGAAAGCATGTGGCAGTCTATGGAACAACATGCAGATAACAGAAACCATTTTGAATTTTTTTTTTTTTGAAACTAACAATCTTCACCTGATGAAATCTCATTTTGAAAGAAAAAAAAAAAAACTAATTCAGAATAGAAATTGATTCCAGACTCTCGTTTATATGGATATTTTTATTGTTTGGAGAATATAACTTATTCATAAATTACTGCCAGACTCATCGTATAGAATAGTTATTTCTATTGAAGAAGAGTTACTAATTTATAAGATAAAAGCAAAATCAATACTTCCAAATAGGATAGATGCTAATACTAGTGGCTTTGACAAAAATTCATGAATAATATGTTACTATTAATAGTTCCATCAAAAATTTCATCTTTGACAGTTTATTATCAATTAAATGTTATCTAAATAATTCTCATGAAATATAAATTCATTTTAGTAATTTATTTTTACATTTTATCAAATTTCATTTATATTTTGTTGTTTTAAAACATAATTAAATTTAAATAAATATCATGCTTTTCAAATATGCCTGTTTTTCCAGCCAGCTTGGGATACTAATTAATAAAACATGACGAAATGAAAATATTCGATCAGATGTTCAATGATTATTTTGAAAGCATTATAAGCATATAAAATTCAAACAATAAAAATTGGAATATATTTTGTAAATAGTTTACTTTTAATTCTTTTATTTTTAGAAGAATAATTTTCATAAGAAAAAAATCATTCTTCTAAAAATATTTTATATTTAAACTTTCAGATTAATTTTTAAACAATAATTTAACAGAATTTAATGAGACTTTTTATATTATAATTCTAAAAGGAACAAACAAGTATAGTAGTTCATTTCAACAACATATTTTT
Source organism: Olivierus martensii (assembly GCA_000484575.1). Classification (NCBI taxonomy): domain Eukaryota; kingdom Metazoa; phylum Arthropoda; class Arachnida; order Scorpiones; family Buthidae; genus Olivierus; species Olivierus martensii. The sequence goes on from AYEL01087165.1 coordinate 10,682, forward strand.
ATACTTTTGTAATTTTCATGGCTTTAACTGCTTCTTTAATTCATTTCGATGCAAGTATTTCAAATCTTATTTATAGTTTACCATAATCTATGTCTGTATTCTTTTTGCTTCTTATTTAAACAATTTTCTGTTTCATCGATACAAAATCAGCATTTTTCATTAAAAAAACCCTAAAAGGTTCCTATATACAGAATTTATCTCATTCCCTCTTCCACTTGAGAAAATTTAAAATTTTAATTCAAACATCAATATTTTAAAATGAAATACAATATACAATATTGATAGACTATATTATTTATTTATTTTTCGATCGTATTATAATAATTATTAAAGTAATTTGTTTATCTAATAAATTATTATAAATATAATTACTATAAATAATGTTAACATAAGAATAAATATCTAAAAGGAAGAAATACAGTTTTTATTCTTTTGAATTAATTATCTTTGCACAAAGTATTCATTATTAATTAAAAATATTAAAGTTAATTTCAAATAATTTAGACTAATGTTAATGTCATTTCTATTCTATCAGCATACTTCCAATGCCTATGATTGAGAGCTTCTAAATTAATACTGAGATAGAGATTCTAAATAATAATGTCTGAAAAATCAATCTTCCAGATGGTCTAAGTGGTCTAACAGTTAGACATCAGGACAGTAACCTGAAGGTCCCTGGTTCTATCCCAGGCTGAGGCAAATTTTTTATTCAGATAAATTAATAACAAACTGTAGCACTTACCGCAGTTGAGGTTACTGTTACTTTTTCATACAAAATACTTACTCATCGCTAACGCTTTCGATAACTCTACCATCTTCAGGCTGAGAAGTTCAAAATGATAATTCAAACACTATAACGGTTCGAGTACAGAGTACAGTAACGGTCTGTACTCGAACCGTTATAGTGTTTGAATTATCATTTTGAACCTCTCAGCCTGAAAATGGTAGAGTTACTTAAACATTAGTGATGAGTAAGCATTTTGTATGAAAAAGTAACAGTAACCTCAACTGCGGTAAGTGCTACAATTTGTTATTGATATTAAAGGAGTATAAACAGTGAGCTTTAAAGAATGTATCAGATAAATTAATTAAATATTATTGTTCAATTATTAATTTTTAGATGACATTCTTAGTTTAACTGTTATTTTTATTTTGTTATTCAGAGATGGTGCTAGCATTAGTCTTATTGAATTATTTGAAATTATTAAAATTTTGTCATTATGAAGGATTATTTAGGCAGAATTAGAATCTATTTAATTATTATTCCTTGAAATTTAGATCTAAAAAAGTAATACATATATTTATTTCTCAATTTATTGTGTCAAGGCATAGCCTCACAAATAAAGAATAATAAGGATTATAAGCTTGATCTTGGCAAATTTATGGCATTATTGGTTTTAATTGATTTGAAACTCTAAAGCAAGTCACTTTTCCCATGTGGTATATTAATAATTCATATAAAAATCGAGTGCATGTGAATATATTTTGATTAAAGTCATTCTAAAGAATGTGATTCATTTCATGTCAATGTAAAATTGTACTTTTTTTTACATTGGGCAGGTGTTTCTCTTCAGCTAGTTTTATATAAATAATTTGTAATGCTAGAGTTATTTGATTAATGTTTGGTTATTGTTTGGAATATTAAAGTTTTTAAATATGCAAATTCATATGCATATAAAAATGTTGCAAAAAAAATTTGTTTTTAATAAATTTAGAATTTTTAAAAATGTAGAGCTTATTGCAATTTTATTTAATTCTTAATCTAATATATATTACACCCATACCTCTCTTTACAGCCTAGATACGTTCTGGAAAAGTTGGCCGTAAAGCGAAAAGCCGTATAACAAATCAATTATTTTGCCTAGATATGTTCCGGAAAAGTTGGCTGTAAAGCAAAAAGCTGTATAACGAATCAATTATTTTGATACAAATTCAATTGGATTCGTTCCAATTTTTTTATAAAATATAATAGTTTTTTTTAGTTCATAAAGCATTTTATTCTTTCTATTTCCTGTAAAAATGCTTACATAAAAATAAAAGTACAAAACAAGTAGTAACAAAAAGAAATTCAAAAAATAAACATATAAATTAAAAAACAAGAAATCATATGCACATATGTATATACAGTAGAAGTGCTTATTGTAATTGTGGACATTGTTTCAAATGTTTAATGTTATCAAAATTTATGGTCCCGAATCATCCATATTAAAATATATTATGAAAACTCGGTTTATAATAATTAGAATTTCGGTTATTGTCATTAAAATCGATACACCACTATAAAATATTGTATTTAAAACAAAAAAAAAAATATCGCAGATAATACTAAAATATTGGTTAAATCTATTAAATAAACAATCATTATTTGTTAGTTGTTCGTTTATTGTTTTGTTTTCACCAAAATTTAGACAAAAACGAGAAAATACACAGATGAAACACTTGTTCTCCATTTAAAATAATTAGATTCGACTTAAATGGAAAAATGTGATTTGTGTACGTTTTTTAATTAATAAATATTAGATTGATGTAAGTTTTTGATTTAATAAGTTCATACAGACAAATATGACTCCTTTTCAAAACTTCGTGGTGCCTTTAGGTGGTTTCACCGCACTTTTCACTTTTACGATTGGCGTGGTATTACTGTTGCCAGATCTGGTATTTTTAATGTTTTTTTTATGACAAAATATATAATTTAAAATTGCTGATATAGTGATTAGTGACTTTGTAATTGCGTTTAATTGAAAAAAATTAAAAATTATTTTTTATATAATTATTTTAATATTATTGCTCCAGTACTTCGTGATTTTTTGTAAACTAGAATTGGCAACATTATAAGTGTAAATCATTTCACTTCACTTTTTGGCTTAATTGATTTCATAAAATAAAGTTCAACAAATGTTCTTCAATCCGTTATAGAGCTATTATTATTATTAGCGTTATCTTTTAATGTAATTTTTAATTTTTTTCATTTTATCTAATGGTACAGCATTGTTTCTGGCCATATAATGAAACATTGTGGGCTATAAATCGAAAAGTGCCATAATTAAAAAAGGTTGTTATAGCAAAATGCCATATAAAGCACGGCCGTATAGCGAGGTATGGGTGTATTAACATAAATCCAAATTTACAAGCCAAATTCTAGCCCTTGAATTATAACGGAAACAATATAAGATTCCGTTATAATTCAAGGGCTAGAATTTGGCTTGAAAATTTGGATTTATTTGAATAAGTTCCCTTGAAGTTTGTATTGTAAGGTGTATTAACATTTATAATTTTTTATTATCTAGTTAATTCTTTATCACAGATTAAAAACAGCCCTTTTATTTTTGTAGGTGCCTTTGGAAGATTTACAACAAGCATCATATTTACTTATTCAAGCTGTTAGACTCAGAGAACGATATATGGCATTTTCCAACCAATCATTTCCAATTTTAACATCAAGATTTTTGCGATTAGCAGATGGTTTACTACTAGAAGGATCTCAAGATCAACAAACTCATAAAAGTGAAGGTATGCTCATTTCTTTTCTGTGCTTTCTGTTTCATTTATTAATAATAATAATAATTTTCAGTCCTTCAGTGAGATATGTTTATAATGAAAACAAATAATATTGGTTTTTTTATATTTTTGTTTTTTATTTAATATTTTAATTATATTGAAAAATAGATCAAATTTCAATAATATTGAAAAAATAAATGTATTTGTTTTACACTTACTGACAGTTTTTATTAAAATAGCTTTTCAATAAACACAGTCTATTCATTTACATTCTAAATGGGTCCTGTGTTCGGATACAAAAATTCCAAAAATGAATTTTTGTGCCCAAAGTTATGTAGATGCATATGAGTGTTTTAGCCTATATGATTGATTATTTTTTACATGCCACTATATTTGACTATTTAAATCAATCCAGCAGTTACTCCTCAATCACAAAATATTCAACACTATTCTGCAGTAAAGAAACATTTATTTAAAAAACTTTGCTAACGTTTTTGGTTATACACCATCCTCAGGCAACATCTCACAATGCAACGGAATTCTAAAATAGAAGACTACAAGCTTCGTTATGGTTAGAACAGAACAGACTGTTGCCTGAGGATGGTGTATAACCAAAAACGTTAGCAAAGTTTTTTAAATAAATGTTTCTTTACTGCAGAATAGTGTTGAATATTTTGTGATTGAGGAGTAACTGCTGGATTGATTTAAATAGTCAAATATAGTGGCATGTAAAAAATAATCAATCATATAGGCTAAAACACTCATATGCATCTACATAACTTTGGGCACAAAAATTCATTTTTGGAATTTTTGTATCCGAACACAGGACCCATTTAGAATGTAAATGAATAGACTGTGTTTATTGAAAAGCTATTTTAATAAAAACTGTCAGTAAGTGTAAAACAAATACATTTATTTTTTCAATATTATTGAAATTTGATCTATTTTTCAATATAATTAAAATATTAAATAAACAAAAATATAAAATAACTTAATAAATAGAATCTCTATCTCAAGTCTCACAGAAACAAAAAAATTTGTTAGAGTTTTCGAGATATCAAGGTTCAATTTTAAATAGATTTTTACGTCAATAATACATACTGTCATTTTTAATACTATATAAGACACTTTTTTCCTCATGAAAATTAGCATCTAAATACTCCTGCATCTTATAAGTCAAAGGTTGAAAATATCACTGAATAAAAACGATCATATTGACAAAAATCTATCAACAATTAGAAGTGAAACTTAGAAAATTACTGTACGGCATGTCAGTATTCCGAGCATGCACAAAAATGTGTGTTATTGGTAGCACATTTTACATTCTTTTGTTAAATTTAAATTCTTTGTTTAGATTCTGAAAGCGAGGGAAAATTCATAAGTTTTTTAACTTAAATCTTTTATCAGCACATAATTATGCTACAATGGGTAATGGCATATGTTTAATAAGAAAATATGAAATTATGTCTAATTATTTTAATATAAGAAATTTTTATAACTTATTTTATTCATTTAATTTTCAACAGAACTTGTTCAAATTTCCCTGAAATTGAAGAATATATATCAGAAAGAATACCACTATCTGAAAACATAATTTTAATTGAGAAGGATTCTGCATCACCTGTGTCTGATGTATTACCAACAAGTCCTTCAACATTTAATTCATCATGACAGTCAAAAAAAGAAAAATACAATATATGATTGATTTTTAAAAAGGAAAGATGATCTATATAGCCATGCTGTAGCCAAAAACATTAAAAAATCCCTGAAACAGCAAAAGGTCTATTAAAATCAAAAATTCATCATATGATTTTCAAATTTAAAACCAAAACTTATTGGAATGGAGAAAGAAAAATTATGTTTGCACGACCAGAAATCAGGTGCCCGAAGATTGTGCCTAAGACATTGCAATAAAAGATAGCCTGAAAGATTTATGATTTTTGGAAGGATGCCGGCCGAAGATGCTCTTTAATCAAAGTGCAAAGAAAATGCAAGGTACTGTGTAGACAAAATGCTCAGACCATATTTGGAAACCCTTTGCTTTATCCAGGAGGACCGGATAAAATCACATTTCACCATGACAAGGCTTCGAGTCATACCGCGAAGTTTACCATTCTTATTTAGAACACCTGAAATCAATCACAAGTCTAAATTATATCCCAAATAAACTGATCCCGTAAAGTTTCCAGACATCTTGCCAATGGATTTGGTTACTTAAAGCGACCTCTTTTTCTTGGCAGAGCTCACTTATTGAATGGACAAAAATTACTCTGAAAAATGTAAATCGATTTTTGAAGCATGGAAGCGGAGATGTAGAATGATTAGTAGTGTTAAACATCAATAGAAAAACATCGATGTTAGAAAACAATTTTTTTGGTGCATTGTCAGTAACAACTCCATTGACATATTCTTCATCTATTTCCCAGTATTTTATCAACTGCTTTAGTTTATTAGCTAGATATTCGCTAGTGTGCCGTTCTTCCTCTGGATGACTGTGCATATATCAGTTAATGAGCAAAATTTCTGTTTGAGCTACTGTTTAGCTATGGATACCATATTACTCTATTTACTGGAAATTAATCTTTTAATCGTTGGTTGAGAAAGAATTATGTACGAAGATGCTATTTTCTTTACGAAATGTTGAAAACCTTCACCATCCAAATTCTCAATGGCTTATTGTCTTTACACACCATTAATATAAAAGCTTGATTCATCTTATTTTCTGCTGATTTACATAATTTGAACTCCTCAATGCTCCTAAACGTCTCAGAAATTTTTCTTTGTTTTCCTGGGTGACGATGATGCTTCGTCAGTATCTTCTTGATAGCGTTTTTCTTCCTTCTGCAAATCTTTCTGAACTGCAAGAAGTTGTGGATGTTTGATTTCAAGATGACACCTTAAATTCGTAGTATTACCACTAGTTTTCAGTTCTTTTGAATAATATATGCAAGTTTCAGAATTACTTTTAGTTTTAGCAAAATGTTGCCACAGAAAGATTTTCGGAGGCATGCTTACTGAACCATAAAGGTATAAATACTTTGAAATAAAAAAATAAACCGAAAGCGTTTCGAATATTAATTAAATGATGATGATAAAGTACAGAGCCATTTTTGCATTTTTGGGGGCCCTAGGATGAGCAAGACTTTGGGGCCCCTAAAAATATTAATATCTGTGAAATAACTTATAACTTCGTTATAACGAACAAAAATTCAAATCAGCTACATCTAATTTTAAAGGCTCCTTATAGAATAACTTATAAGGAATCTTTAAAATTTTACTTTCTATCTAGCACTTTAATAAATCATAAAAACTCATTTTTTCTTATTAAAAGTTTATAAAAGTTGAAAACAGATTGATAGTTTTGGGGCCCCTAGAATCGCGGCCTAATCGACCTATAGGTAAATCTGGCACTGATAAAGCATCTCGTGACATATTAAATCATATTTGCAAAATGGATTGTTCGAATTTTCTAATGCAAAACTATAAAATCATCACCAATTATAAAAACTTCCGTTTATAAAAATATTTCGTAATATTACTTAACAAAAGTCAGTTCTATTACATAAACAGAAAAAACATCGAATATCGATACCAAAAAATCGACGTTCATAAAACATCTGTTTCTAAATATAATATTCAATATTAATGATTAATACATGTAATGGCTATCATATCGAACAAAAAAAAGAATTCATTATCGCGTTTTTAGAGACAAAAACTAAATGTAAAATCATCTCAGATTTTCTTGGACACCCTCTGTATTAGTGTTGAACATCGAACATCGATGTTCGATGTTTTAATATCGATGTTCGATGTTTTAGACATGATGTTTAGAGGTCGATGTTTTGGTATCGATGTTCGATGTTTTTTCTGTTTATGTAGTAGTAGATTTGACGTTTGGGTTAAGTAATATTACATAATATTTTTATAAATTGAATTTTTTATAAATGATAATGATTTTATTTAATTTTTTATTTTTTCATTAGGAAAAGCGAACAGTCCATCTGGCAATATTGATTTAGTGCTTATATTTGTCACATGAGACACTTTATCATCTTTATTTAATTAATATTCGAAACGCTTTCGGTTTCTTTTTTTTATTTCAAAATATTTATACCTTTCTGGCTCAATAAGTATGCCTCCGAAAACCTTTCTGTGGCAACATTTTGCTAAAAATAAAAGTAATTCTGCAACTTGCATATATTATTCAAAAGAACTGAAAACTAGTGGTAATACTACGAATTTAAGGTGTCATCTTGAAATCAAACATCCACAATTTCTTGGAGTTCCGAAAGACTTACAGAAAGGAAGAAAAATGCTATCAAGACACTGACGATGCATCATCGTCACCCAGGAAAACAAAGAAAAATTTCTGAGACGTTTAGAAGCATTGAGGAGTTCAAATCAGGTGAATCAGCAGAAAATAAAGTAAAATGAAGCTCTTATATTTATGGTGTTTAAGACAATAAGCCATTGAGTATTTGGATGGTGAAGGTTTTCAACATTTTCGTAAAGAAAATAACATCTTCATACAAAATTCCTTCTCGACCAACGATTAAAAGACTAATTTCCGATAAATATATTAATATGATAGCCATAATCAAACAACAGCTCAAACAGAAATTTTGCTTATTGACAAACTGATTTATGAACAGATATCCAGAAGAGGCGTTACATTAGCTTGACTGTCCACTTTATAGTTGAGGAAAGTAAATTATGCAATGTAGCATTGGATGATTTTATATTGTGAGAACAGTATACTAGCGAGTATCTAGCTAATAAACTAAAACAGTTGATAAAATACTGGGAAATAGATGAAGAATATGTCAATTCAGCTGTTACTGACAATGCACAAAAAAAAAAAAACATCGATGTTTCCTTTCGATGGTTTTATCGATGTTCAACACTACTCTGTAAATACCAACCGTTTAAATTTTAAGCAACATAATTATAGATTTGTATTATGGTGTTCCTTTTCATTATTTTTTAAAACCATTATTGGATGCTTCCATATTAAAAAGATTAGTTCAAAAAATAGAATTTATTTTGTAAACATAAAAGTACAGAAATATTGTTAAATTTAAGTTAATTATTTTTCCTTTATATCACGGCAATATTTTCTCGCTCTTTTATTTTTATATATCTTCTTCCAAATTTAATTTCTTTGCTATTTCGCTTTCACAAGAAACGGCAGAATGGTAGTGTCTTCTTTACTTAAACAATTGGAATTTGTATACAAAAAATTATCTAAAACACGAATATTGGTATACTGACTAATGAATATTTTTTAAAAAATCATTACCATATCAAAATTTTATGTATTATTAATTAATTAAATTTTTTGACGAAACGATGCCCCAAATAATTATTTTGTTGGTTCCGGAATTTATAATAGTTTAATGACGAATAGATTACGAGTTTGGCCTGGAATCCACTACACCAGAAAACTGAAACTGATAACATAAACTGAAACGAGCAAAGTTATGTTTCAGGTTCCTTTCAATTTCTGCTTAAGCTCCATATAAACAAAAACAAGTCGACAGAACTATCTAATGTCCATATATCAAGTAGAGGATGTTCTAATGGCTGTTTAATTTTTATCTTTAGCAACTTATTCCATGCTGGTCTATAAATATCAGTTAGTCCACCATTATTTCTATTATTTTCTCAAATTTTTTCTTCTCTCTCTGCTATACCTATCTTTCTGTACCTTCCATTTTTATTCTGTTTCATTTCCTATTTTAAAAACTTTGATTACATTAAACTACAGTATAAGATACGCTGGTCTATAAATATCAGTTAGTCCACCATTACTTCTATTATTTTCTCAAATTTTTTCTTCTCTCTCTGCTATACCTATCTTTCTGTACCTTCCATTTTTATTCTGTTTCATTTCCTATTTTAAAAACTTTGATTACATTAAACTACAGTATAAGATAACCGATCTACAATATCGTTGTATATTAATCTAGGGAAACTTACCATCAAGTCCAAATTTTGTGCCTATTGCAGCCCATAAACTTTTTTAATGACACATCTTTGTATTTTTTTTTTTTCTTGTTTATTATAAAGAAAATTGTATTTTCGGACTTCTAAAAATATTTCTAAGTTTTTCGTACGTTTACAACATGCTTCTACCATTTTGTTTAAACTACAACACCAACAACGAGTAAATTAAGAAGCAAAATATCAAAATTATAAATCATTACCTTTCTTAAGATTAGTATAATCTATTTGATTTAAAACCCGTCTTCTACCATTTTGTTTAAACTACAATACCAACAACGAGTAAATTAAGAAGCAAAACATCAAAATTATAAATCATTACCTTCTTAAGATTAGTATAATCTATTTGATTTAAAACACGAAAGAAATTAATCAATTAAGAGCTTTTTATTATTCATAGTCTTAAATGTTCAGAACCTAAAAGTCTTGAACTATCCATCTTATACTCCATCCTTTATTTAAAGGATGGAGTATAAATAAATTTAACGTATGTATTTTCAGGTGAGTTTCTAGCGAAGATATGGCGTACAAACCGGAAGCTGCGTCAGTTTCAGTTTCAGGTGAAGTGAAATTCAGGCCTTTCATCTAATCAGCGAGGAGAAAAAAACTCCATTTTTAGTAAAGAAAAACAAATTCAGAAAACATCGAATGTTGTTTTTTATTTAACTTCTTTTTATCAGATAAAAATATTGTATAAACGCATTTACACTTATCGTTTTAAAAACTGTTTTCCACGAATCATTAAGTTGATTTTCGGCGGTATCGTACTACGCTTTTATTGATCTGTATGTGTGCAATATGTAACTTATATATACAGTAATTTACTAATAAGATTTCTGATATTGTATAAATTATCCCCGAAAACTAATGTCTATCACGATTTCGATAGCTGAAACAAATAGAGGGAAAAACAGCGATACAATGCGATCATTAGACCAAGCATCAACCATCAAATTCTGTCTGGATATTATAAAATGCGTAATTACACGTCAATGACATCGAAACTTTGGCATTAATGATTGGCTATAAGTTTTTAAAAATTTTTAAGTTTCTTCGACTCGATGTATTTAGGCGATTTGCGTATTGAAAACATAACGGGAACTATTCCGAATAGTGGTTTGAATCGCATTTAGCAAATAATTAAAAACAACACGAATAAAAATTACGATTATAAATCTCGCAATTATTCTCGAATCTTACATATCATTGCGTTCTAATTCTTAATTTTGGTAAATAGATTAATTTTCGCGTCTCGTTTAAACTGTACTGACGTGTTTATTACAGTTTTTTAAAATAAAAAAATTACCTATTTCTAACAAATATATTGAAAATCGATAAAACAATAATTATTAGTTCGTAGCATTATTTTATTAAAATATTCCAAATTGATCATCTCGCATTACAGTTCAAAAATAAAACAACAAATGGGAATGAAATGTTACGAATAATACTATTTATTATTATAAATACATTTAATTATTTCCATTATCTTAATATTAATCTAATCAATATTTTTTTTTCTTTTATTAAACCCAATATAATACTGTACTGCAGTTTTCCAAATTGTGGGGTGCTAGTCTATTACAAGGGGGCGTGCAAGAATTAACAAAAACATCATTTTTGAGATTTAAATAAACAAAAAATAAATTTAAATTGTTGTCGAAAAAATGAATCATCAAAAGGATTATAATTACATATATCCATGTATCCAGAAACTTTCTGCTTGTAGCTGTTTTAAAGACAAAATATCGATCTTGTTTAGTGATCAAAAAAGAATTGCGAGTAGCGATATCTTCCATGATACAGTAAGACCCCGTTTAACGCTGTTTCGATATAACGCGGGTTTTTTAGAATTCTATATTTTTATTGATTCACTTTGGCGTGGTTTTTCAAACCGTTATTCTTACGTAAATTCAAAATCGCAGGAATTTGTTGCATTGATCTCAGTCAACTCAGTGCAGTACAGTACATATGAAAGTCTGCTGTGGTCAAAGTTCATATTTATGATCGGTCATCAATGTTATTTTACAGTAACAAAAATAACAATTATCCCATTTTAGTTTTAATCTGAATGCCTGCCACTTCAAACTAAAGTTTCTTCAAGTTAGAACGTTTTCCTTTCATCAATATTTTTTCATTGTTTATAGTTTGCTGAATCTGATTAACTGCTTTTTGTTCTTAAAACTTTTTATTTTCTAATTTCAAGAATGTTTCATTAATGATTTATGAATTCAAATCGATATCAGCAATAAAAAGTGCCTATAATTAATGCAATACAATAGTAATAATTCATGTTACAAAATAATATTAAAAAAATACTATGTATATATTTTTTATTCACTGTCCTGTTTCACCTATCCTCATTATATTATATTGTTTATAATAATATTATGGAATATTATATTTGGTTATAAATACAGTACATACATCCATGTATCCAGAAACTTTCTGCTATAGCTGCTTTAGACTAAATAACGATCTTGTTTAGTGATTGTAAAAGAAATGCGAGTTGTGATATCTTCAATGACATCCCAATTTAAGAGAATTTGTGCTGAAAAATAAGCCCATCCATTGCATTAAATACTATGTTGTAATAAGCATGTATTCTATTTTTCATTTTTTTTTTGTTTGTTTACCCGCATTAAACGGGGTCTTACTGTACCCCGATTTAAGAAGAAAAATTTTTGCCGAAAAATAAGCTCATTCATTGCATTAAATATTAAGTTGTATTAAACATGTATTCTATTTTTCATTTTTTTTTGTAAGATTTGTTTAAAAATTGTATTAAAATTATTAAAACATAATAAATATATATATTTTTATGTATAAGAACTTTATTTATATAAAATATGGTATATTGTTTTGTAGTATTAAATTGCAAGTAGAAAATATTTATAAAATTAGACATTTATGAAATGAGGGGGCATACCAATTTTTTATGAAAAAAGGGGGAGCGCAGACACAAAAAGTTTGGAAATCACTGTATTATAGTATATATATATTTATACATAATATAATAAATGTGGTTCTTTCAAATAGTTAACTTTCTTCATATTAATATAAGAATTATATATTTAAAAATAATTTAAACTGTATATAACTTAATTTGTATTTATACAAATTATATATAGTTTAAATTTCATAGACTGTTAATGAAAATTATGGGGCGTATCAACTTTTTTATGAAAAAAGTTACACAAAGTTTGAAAACCACTGCTGTACGATATTTTGAAGCTGATAATTGGTTGCACAGTTGGATTATGGAACTGCATGTGGAAGTGAAACATATACATATTATTCCTATATCGATATTATGCGAATAATTTACTTTAACATTCCGAAATTTTATCAAGAAAATATCAAAAAGGAAGAAATTATTGGTTTTTATGGAATATTTTACGAAATAATTGATCAATGCGTCTAACATAAAGATTCAGACTTCACAGTAATAAACGAATTAATGATATTTTACGGCAAAATGATTGTTTATTAGATTAAAAAATAATTTTTCCTAATTTTATCCGAACATAAATCTTACAACTTTACACATACAAATAAGAATAACCTGCAAATAATTTTTGATTTATGAGCTTGCCATAAAAAAAGAGAAATACTTTAAAGTTCTGTCCACTTCGTTATTTTTAAATGAAGGATGGAACCTGTTATCCGATTGGTGGAGCGTTTAAATTTATATTTCTAAGATAGGCGATGCATTAGTATATTGACATATGCATTAGTATATTGACATAACTGGCTTCTAAGACAATTATCTTTCAATGAGAGTAAGTATAAATTAATTCTTATAATGGAAAACCAAAACGTTGGCGTAGGCATTTGGGTGTACCTCAAAAAAATGCAAAATTTGAACGAAATTAAGAACCACCCAAAACCGATTCGTTTAAAACAGGACAAACCCTGTTCTGCAAAATATCGTATGGAATCCGGACCCGACGTTACCGATACAATTCTTAACTCACGTTTTTCTTTCTCGAATGTAACTCGAGAATATATTTAATAAATTTGCTAAGAATTTATAGCTTTATTATAATTTTTAAATCGTGTTTTAGAGCTTAATTTATATGTTAGCTACGACGCACACGTTTATTAATATGACAACAAAAGTGACGTAGTACCTATGTTTGTGTGTGTATCGTGCAGCAGCCGGTCATGATTCAAGTTCATGATGCAGCTTCTTGCGCCTGGGGTTAAAAAATGCCATTTTGTTCGAAAACGTTAAGAGAAGTAAAACATTACCTCGAAACCTTTTAGCTATTTTGAAAAATTATGTCGAAACTTTATCGAAAATTTGATTTATTATAGTTGTTTTAACAACTACAGGTATTTTTGTTTTTCTATTCTGTGATGTTAACTCATGCTGCGAAGTTTCAGATTGCCAAAATTTCGTCACAAGAATCGTTCTTCTGATGTAAGTAAATATTTTGCTTTAACAAATGTTTTAATTTTATAAAAATATAAATTAATTAGATAACCGATTTTTAGGAAGAAAGGGGATCTCTTCACTCGGCTGCTTCTGTTGGAGATGTTGATAAAGTCAGAAAGCTTTTGGATTCGGGTGTTGGTGTTAATTTGATTAACGAGGTGAGAACATTTATCATCCAATATATGTTTAAGACGGGTAACTGTGTACAACGGATATTCTAATTATAATATTAACTCGTGTTTGTATTTTCTAAATTCAATTTTCGATGATTGAACACAAGCAATATTAGCGCACAAAGTGTCACTTGTATATTGACCTTCCATTTTAAAGATAATCGAATCACGCAGAAGATATCACATAGTATAGAATCGTTAATGTCGTGCAAAATAACATTAAAATATTATTCCTGTTCTTTGGTATAGTCCTACATAACATCCGAATTAATATATTTAAACAGTTATATACATTAACAATAGAAATGTTTTTATGTTATCATCTCTAATTATGAATAATAATAAAAATTCGAAATTATACTCAATAGCTATTAATGAGGTTCCAAGTAATTTTACAAGCAGAAAATCTATTACACGGTGGTGATTTCATTGTCATACAAAACTGCTTGTTTCATTTTTCTGTCTGAATGAATAACAAAGAATTATAAATGGCACGCAAATGTTAACCATGTGTGATTATTATTTGTTTTCGTATTATTTTTTTAATTATTTATCGTATTTTATTTAAATTTTTGAAAAGAGAAAAATGTTAGCAATTCAATGACGACGATAATAGTGGAGGGTGAATAAAGGGGAGAAAATGTGCGTGTTAGCAAAGAAAGCAAGGTCAATGACTGGGACATAATGATAGACTTGTAAAAACGTGCAGTAGATGAGAGACGGAAGTCAAGTAATGTTTCAAGAGACAAAGTAGATGGCCTCAAGCTTTTTGTCAACCTGTTTTGCTACATCGTCTCTTTGTGGATGATGAACAAAACTGTCAGTTTGTTTAAATGTTTTTCTTCACTTTTTCTCTGCAATAAACAAAATTTCTAGTTAGTGAAATGGAGATTATAATTACGTTGTTGATATCTTCTGATTTCTTTTTATTGCTGTAGTATGGAAATACCGCTCTTCATCAAGCAGCTTGGAATGGTTTTAGTCAAACTGTAGAAGTCCTATGTAAACACAGAGCAGATGTTTATGCCAAAAACAAAGTTAGTTTTATTACTTATTTAAATGGAATAATTTTAATAAAACTTCTCCCATATGAAAAAGCATAGATCGATAGATTATAAACACACAATAAATTTTCTAATAGATCCACATATCTCTGATAATCTATCAGATTCAATTTTAAAAAATAATAAAAAATAAAAAATATTATATTTTAAGATGATAAACACAGTGAACTAATCTAAAATATCAAAATTCGTGAGATTAGGAATAAAAATTAATCTTATAAATAATGATTCAGCCCATGCGTGCTGAAAAATACGACTAGAAGTTTCATTAAAGCTAGGTTGACACGATCAGAGCACACTCGGACCGAGTTCGCTTGGACGATGCGCGCTTTTCTCCTCCACATGAGTAATCCCTCACACACACTACACAAAAACCTCAAAACATTATATCTACATCCCAAGACATAACACTACAAAAAGCATCACTACTCAATACATGCAACAAAGTAAGAAAGTTTCTCAGCACTGACATAGTTAATTAACACACAATTAAACATCACAAGTAGCTGTCTTGACTTTTGTCCGACATAGACTTTGACCTGGAGATACTCCGTGCCCACATTGATGTATTATAACAATAATAATAATAATAATAAAATAATAATGTTTATAATCTTCTATGGCCTTTCTCAACTGTATATAATAAATACATTTTTCTTATTCTGCATTAACCTCTTGAGTGCTAGTAATTTTTTGAAATTAAACTCAATTAATATGCAAATAAAAAATGTGAAGTCTTGCTTAATTTTTTTCAAAATCTTTTAAAATTTTCAGTATTTATTATAATTTTTGTTCTCTTTCTAACAATGTAAGCATTTTTTTCGAATTTTATTTTTTTCATAACTTTCATTGTTTTTTCTTTCAATCATGTATATGCAATTTTTGTATTTGCAATTTTAGCCATTAAACAAAATAGTTGATATTTTTAGCTAGCAACAAGTCCTGTGAACAAAATGAGCCATCAATGAAGAAATTCAGCTGAAAATTTCAGAAATTATTGATTAAAAAACCATGAATTACATCATATGATTAATAATAAAAATTACATGAATTCATTGAAATATAAAATATTAACTAACTTGTTAATATTTTAACTTAATATTTTGTTTACACAATTTTTTAGTGGTACTTTTCATAATTTTTTTTTTATATCAAAAAATACTTTTATATATGAAAATGGTCTCATTCGGTGCATAAATAGCTATGATACATTTTACATTTCTCTAATTCAGTCGTTTCAAACTCAAATTGCTTTATGGGCCAAATCTGTAATTTGAAAGAAAATGAAGGGCCAAATAATTTTAAACAAAATTACAATGAAAGGAATATATTTGTAATTTCATTTTTTCTTACAAAGATATTGAAATAACATTTTATAATTATAAAATAATAAAATTGTTTTATAATCTCCTAATTATATGAACGTTAAATTGTAATAATTTTCTGACTGTAACATGTATTCAAACAAATAGCTAAAACATCTTTGCGGGGCATGTAAAATTGCTTTGTGGGCCGCCAAGTTTGAAACCACTGCTCTAATTAGATTGCAGATGGTTTATTGTAATATCACACACCAAAGTGCAAAGTAGGCTTAGCTGCAATTTCCTGGGAAGTGAGTGGCTAATGTAAAGCAATAAAAGTACCTGGCCTATTTAAGTGGCCGAGGGTATTTATTTCATTTTTTCTGCAATTTTCTTGTTTCACTGAAATTGAAACAAAAAATGAATAAGATGTATCTTAACAGAATTAAGCAATATTTTCCTGTTACTTAAAATATTTTTTAATTTTCAGTATTTTATAGCTCAATTTATGAAAAATTTGATTTTTTTTTAAATTTCAAAAATATCATTTATGGAATCCCATAAATGGAATAATTTTAAAATGAACAGGACGGGATAAAAAAAAACAAATTCATATTTTATTAGACATAATATTATTTCAATATCACTGAGCCATTCAAATATAACAAATGTTTGTTTACACATAATTTAAAAATTATTTCAACAACTGGAAAATTTAGGAACTACCATCAAAATGACATATTTCAACGAATACACACAAAAAGACTGATTTGCAAATGTTCAATTAATAAAATCAGGATTGAATTTTTTAACTCATTTTTTTATTGTTTTTGTTCCACTTCCTTGATTCTATTCACATCAAAAGCACTGAATGGGTTGCATGTGATATAAGCCAAATAAATATTCCTACTATGATTTAGAGTGACAAAAATGGTTACATTCTGAAAAAAACATAAAATTAAAGCTATACTTCTAGGAACAATGTATAAGCCATCATATTAGTCTTCTGTTAATAGTCTTAAGATTACAGGATTTAAAATACATGCATACATATATTCTAAAAGTAATGATTAAAAAGGTAATATTATATATAGTATTTTTATCTACATATTAATTTTGATATTGAAAGATTCTAAATGCATTACATTTCTAGGATAAAAATTATATTTAATTGAAAAATGAAAATTCAGCATATGGACCAAAGAATGCATGTTCAATTCAACTCTTGTTGAAATAGCACTATTAGGGATCATCCTCATTCAGGACTGTCAACTTTTATTTCACAGAAAATAGTAAGTACCTTTGCTTAACAGCAAAGGTACTTACTATTTTCTGTGAAATAATACTATTTTCTGTGAAATAAAAGTTGACTAGTCACTATTGTGTGTGATTTTGCTGTGGTCACACTGTGCAATTTTTTGCCACTCATGCGAATGCAACAGCAACTACAACGAGTTGCAATCGCCAAATAGTGGTCACACTGGGAAATGTAGCTTGTGATGCAATGGATAATCAGCCAATGAGAACACAATAAAATCATCCATTCTTCCTGCATGCATCAAAAATTTTCTCGCTTTTCATTGGTTGTGAGCTTGCAACCGTCACCAGGAAAACAAATGCTATTGTTTTCAAACACAGTTGAAGTCGTGCACTATTCAAAGGGGGTCTAGCAGTTTGTTGAAAGAGCCATCGTTGTTGCTATGGCTCTAGTCCTTGTCTTGTCCTGCATTCATTCCAGAGCATGTAGTGCTGTTCATTCCAGTCCATGCTTTCATTTCATATCACACTAGTAGGGCTTTCTCACTTTTGGGTTAAGAGTAGAATTCACCCATCATCTAATCTATTATCTTTTTTCTGTTGAAGAACTCATTTTAATATTTTAAATAATAATTTAGATTTAACAATGAATTTTTATTAACAGATTATTATATTTATTCTTATTTATTACATTCAGATTACAGACATACTCGTACACGGGATCATTAAATGGCAGCTCTTATTAAGTTATAGCGCCACCTGCGGATTTTGTCTTTTTAGAGAAACTATAATTTTAATTTAATTTTTATTCCTTAATTTTTAAATTAAGAATAATAATAATAAATTTTGGCTGTCACAGAAATTTGAGGGTTAGATTTTTTTAACAATACCCTATTTATAGGAATCGGTACAGTGCACAGTGGTCACTTTTGTCGATCTGGGTGAGTGAAAGTCAAAAATCCGACTAATGTTTTAAACTTTTTAGTTGTATAAAAATAAGCGTTAATATATGGGAGTATAAAATCTAAAAATATTTAATTTAAACAGTGAATGGGGAGTAGTTGGTAGGGCTGTAAAGAACACGTTTCTGCACGTCTAGATATTCTTGCACTCGTAGCGAATCGTTGTCTCCTTCACTTTAATAAGTAATTTTATGCTGATCATTAATTTTTTTTTCTGTTCTGGTTATGGATCCTATAAATATAAGTCAGCAAGCAATTTACAGTATAAAAAAATTACTATTATTGGCATATGGATAAAGTTTCATGATTTTATCTTTTATGATTTTGCTAAATTTGATTAACATAGAAAACTCGGGATGGCATGGATTGGTCAAGTTAATTGCATGAAATTATTAAATAACTTCTTAATAATTGTTTTGTATTAAATTTAGCTGCAACTATTTGCAACTTTAGATTTTGATGTCATTTTTAAGTTTGATATGCAGAGTGCAACGAGAACACAATTTATGGTTTGGCATGATAAATCAAACATTAATATGAGAACTGATGCAGTTTTGAACTTTTTGATGCAAAGAAGTGATTTCATGGAGTATAAGGAGGATACTAAATAGGCCTATTTAATTAAAAAAAAAAAACGATTAAAAGTTTTTGCAGTCAATTAATGTTAAAATGGAAAAAATGCCATCGTATTAAGTTGTTTCTCTCTATAAATGAGAGATGGCTGGGCCAGAAGATTGTTTTCAAGGGAATTCAATTCAAAGAAACTCCACCACCATCTGGAAGATCAGAAAAATCATTCGCTAGCTGCAGTGATATGGTCAAATGGAGGAAACTTTGTGCACTCCTGCAAATGTTTACAAAAGACGAACTGATATTTGTATCAAGAATGAATGTTACGTGAAGTTGAAAAAGAGATGTAGTTTATATAGTTAAGTGAGTATCTCGTTTTTCTTCTAAAAGAGCCTCAGAAATAAATGCACCTATGTTACACTTTACAGCAACAATCCACAAAAATTACAGCTGAAACAACTCTTGCTTTGTATATAAACATAACACTGACCAAAAAATAATACATCGCTGTACAACAAATGAGTAAATCTCATGATGCAAACAATTACCCAAACTATAATGCATTGTTGCTTGTCAAAAGCAATGTTATCCATGTAGGACATAAGAAAGACGTAACAATTAAGTGAAATTCAGCCGAAGTTAAACTCCAGTCGTTAGTGGAATATACAGTCCGAAGACTACTTTTCGTTCAAAATGAAGTACTTGAACACATTGCTGATAGCAGTAGTACTATCAGAAGAATAAATATTTATTTGTACCTTCAAACAAATATCAAAAGCAAATATATGAGTAATGCTTTGTAAAATTCAGTTTTGGTTTTATTTCAGTTATTCTTCAGCAATATATCCCTAAACATGTACAAATTATTCTTTTAAATTAGTCTTCTATCCTTTCGTAAAGTTTTCCAAGCATTCATTTTATGTTTTTTCAAATAAAATAATTTCACTCGCCCAGATCGGTAAAAATGACCACTGTGCAATGGTTCGACTGCAAAAGGGATATCAGCCAACCACATTTCACTATTAATATATATGATTCATACAATTACATATATACAATTCATTCTTAATTTTTCGTGGCACACCGTCAAAGGTTTAGTGGCACACTAGTGTGCTGTGGCACAGTGGTTGAGAACCACTGGTCTAATCATTTATAAAATATTGTTTTATTTTGCCATTTTTAAATAAACAAAATTTATGATGTATCTAAATTGAATATCATAAAAGTATCTAAGAAAACACATTTTTAAATTTAAAATCACAAAATTATCCAACGTTTGAAATTATATACAATTAGAAATAGATACAAAAAAAATTATGCAAAACATTAATATAATTAAATTAATAACTATACTTTAAAAGTAGTCAACCATATTCTTTCTTAATTTGGCCAATAAGATATACTGAAAAAAGGAAGATTACATACATCTTTAATTTAATAACATTATTGTTATAAATATTTTCTTGATTTATGTGTAATTTTTGTATATAATCATTATCTGCTGAATAGTTTAGTATATATCTCAATTATCCCAATAAAAAGGTAATATTATATATAGTATTTTTAACTACATATTAATTTTGATATTGAAAGATTATAAAATTATTGGAATTATCCCAATCTATTTCAATGTTCCTTTCAAAGGCAATGTTACATAGTGCAATATTATTTTTGCCTGTTATAATGTCATGAATGTGATATTTGTGCTGCTAATTCTTTTAATCAGTTGTTTTTTTATACTTGATGACAGCATCGAAAGTCAGTATTGAGTCTATGGGAGAGCCAAAGTTCATTTATATCACAATGCCAATGATATAGTCCACTAAATTATTTACGATGTTACAGTAAATTACCATAAAATAATGAGAATTCTGACAAATAAGTTATAAGCTTTGAATGAAATTATGATATTGACATGATTTTAATATGTAAATTATCTGCATGTCTATAATATATATGATGATCAGTGTGCAATGATTCTTGTGCATTCTAATTGATTCTAGCTGTGTCTAAATTGGTCCTTGGTTGTAATTTTAAGTCGTTCTTGAAAAGCTATATGATTGGCCATCAAATGAAGCAAATTGATTGAATATTTATTCAAAATTGAAAACTGAAAACCTAGAGGCATGATTACATAAAAATAAACACTGTTCTTACTGACGCTGTTACCTTTTATAATGGAATTGACTGTTCCATGCACATTAATACAGTGATAAAAGTTGATAATATGCCGCTCCCATAGACTCAATACTGACTTCTGATGCTGTCTTCAAGTATAACAATTCCTATATACTCCATGTTATCATCAGCAGTGTCATATGTGAATATCTCGTTGGCCAAATTAAGATAGAATATGGCTGACAGCTTTTAAAATATTGTTATTACTTTAATTATATTAATATTTTTCATATTTTGCATAATATCTAATTGTAGATCATTTCAAGTGTTGGGTAATTTTATGATTTTAAATTCAAAAATATTCAATTTCAATATTTAAAATAATGTAGTCTAATTTTAAAGATTCTATGTTAAGGATGAGCTTACATGCCTGAAAATACTTTGCTTATAATAAAATGTTTTATTTTGGTTCACTTTTAGAATAATTAATTGACCTCTATCTACAGTTCATTCTTGTACTGTATAAAAAATATAGTACAAAGAATGAACTGCAGATTAGGGGCACTCTCTGCAAAGTGATTTCTGTTACCTAGTTGCATTTGTTCTTTGTGCAATTTGATTTTACTTTTCAAGCTTTTAATCATGCTTCAATTGAGACTCAAAATAATGAAATTTTAATAAGAAAATTTCTCTGATATTTGCAAGAATACACTTTAATAAAAATCAAGACAGGAAAATTTTTTTCTTCTTTTTTTAAATCTCCAGAAGAAAATTATTTAAGGAAGAAAATTTCACCAAAAAATACTATATCAAATGTTTTAAATTATGTTCTTAATTATTCTAACATAAATATAGTAAAGATTGTATGATGAATTTATAATCAAATTTGTGATTATGTGATTTGCCATGTTTAATGTTACAATAAAAATATCATATACAAAGCATATTATTGCAAAATTTCAATTTTAATTTGATTCTAATTTTTATCACCAGTTATAAGTTATAATAAAGAAATGAATCTGGGATATTTATAAATTTTTCAGTTATCACACTCAAGATGCAACATTGCTATTAAATATCACATAATATATTTGAAAAGGAATTTCTTGTAATTCCTGGATGTGTTTGTAAAGCAAGATTTCATAAATCAAATCTCAGTTTCCCATAGATATAATGTTAAAAATAATGCCTATGAGACATTGTTCTGATACCAAAATGAAATATGACCATATAAAATTAAATTATTGATTTTGTTGATTTTTATTTATGATTAAACAATGATTTATTTAACTAAAGAAACAAAAACATGGTATTTAAAATCAAGCAAATTATAATAATAAATTTTTTGTTATATAAATGTTATAGAATTTTCCTGCTTCATTATTATTATTGAGAGATAAGTAAATAAACTTTTATACAAATGAACTAATACCTTAAGCATAATCTGAGAATAAAAATTATTTACATAATGTGACAGTGAAATTAGAGCAGTAGGAAAGCATGCTAGTTCTGCTTCTTGATCCACCATTTTGATTTTTCTAATTTCATAACATATAGCAACTATCCAGTCATGTTGTATTGTGTATGGTTTGAAATGTCTTTTTATGAATATTTGATATTTATTTATTGCAATTATGTTCATATTTTCATTTTTTTGTTACTTTGTATTTGAAAAAACACTCAAACTGAGATTGATCTGTATTTGTAAGTTTAAAATTGAGACAAAAATATCAAGATACTTTTCTAAACAGAGGCAGATTTAGCTTGCTATTTCCAAGAAGC
Organism: Olivierus martensii; assembly: GCA_000484575.1. Classification (NCBI taxonomy): domain Eukaryota; kingdom Metazoa; phylum Arthropoda; class Arachnida; order Scorpiones; family Buthidae; genus Olivierus; species Olivierus martensii. The sequence goes on from AYEL01087165.1 coordinate 33,854, forward strand.
TGTTTGTTATAAAAAAATTTTGTATGTAAACCTATGAAAATCAAACTTGGGGTTAATATCTACTTGCTTTACTTTTACTAATTTTAATTCAGTTTTACTATATTATCTTATCTTTTCATATTATATCAGTTTTTATATTATCTTTTTTAATTTGTAGAAATATTATCTTATATAAGATATTTCTACAAATTAAAAAAAAAAGGAAAAACTATTTAAGATATTTTTAAAATTATTTTAGCATTTGTGAAAAACAGAATAATTAAGTTTCATATAAATTATAGAGGAGAATTATAATAAATAATAATATACCATATTAAAAGACCATAATAAAAATCACTGAGAAAACTAAAAAATATTAAAGCCAAAAATCACAACAAATTATTATGATAAGAAGTACAAATGAAACATTTCACATATATCAAAATAATAATTATAATGGCCAAATTATTAGAAAATTATTAAATTTTATCCCTATTTTAAATACAAAATTTTTCAATATAATATATGGTCATAAATTCCTGCACAAAATTCAAATAGCACTAAATACCATGAGAATACAAAATACACAGGCTGCACAACCACATGCCTTCATTGCTATGTTTTCTTTTTATAAACAAAAGATTTTTCTAGAATCTTCAAAAGAACAAAAATGCTGCAAAAATAATCTTGTTGTAATGCAATTTTGCAGCTACATTTAATAGGAAAGAGACCGTGTGAAATTTTTAAGTTGCTAAAAAACATAGGAATTGGAAGCAGAATAGTATATGATGATGTAAGTAGGTATATCATGACAGACAGTATGAATGATAGAAAAAGATCCAATAGACAAAGAATAAAAACACCACCAAAGGCCATCAATGCTCTAAGTCAGAAATTTGACAAAATCCTTGCCACAACCAAAAGAAATTAGCTCTGCAAATGAACATGTTGAGGTCAACAGTTCAGAGGGCCCTAAAACAAGACCTTAAACTTAAAGCTTTAAAGCAAGGGATATAATATATTATGATAGGCATATCCCTTGCTTTAAAGCTTATTTAGGTTTATTTTTTAAATGTTCAACAAAAGAAGAATTGAGTCAAGAAAAGTCATGCATTATTGAAATGGAATGCTAGTAACAGCTTAAAAAAAAAAACATTTTTTTCACAGATGGGAAATCTTCACTGTTTAGCAAAAGTTTAACCACTTAACGTCAACAGTATCATATACGATACAAACCCTTTAACCCCATATTATTATTAATGTATTCATTTTTTCTATCAGTTGACTGTTGTATCATATGTAATACATACCATACAAATGGAATGCCTGAATAATAGTGCACTCTGTAATTAATTTTGTAAATTATCAGAAATCAAAGATGGCTGCCTACAACTGAGCACATGTTTTGCTGATACCGAAGTTCGATGATATTAATTTTGTGATTAGTGGTAAATAACAATCAAAACAAAAATATTTTGTTATTACTAGAATGTTTATCCTTCTGTACAA
>AYEL01087166.1:0-20321 GCA_000484575.1 Olivierus martensii
TGTTATAATATTTTTATTTTAAGTATATTTACCTTCCATCAGACCATCTGATAATTCTTGCATTACTTTCTCTTATCTGATTTCCAAGTTCATCATATCTATTCCTCCATCTAACTGTATTTTCTACCTATGATAATAAAAAATATTATTATTTGATATGAATATATCAATCATAATTATGTAAATATTTTCTTTACTGAAAAAATTGCTATATTTAATAAAAATTTTTATAAAAATTGCTTAAATGAATTAAATATTAATTTATCATTAATTTCTAATTTCTCTTTCTAATTTTTAAAATATGTATATATTCATATATATCCTAATTTATGAAGCTCTCATATATAAAACTTCACTTACAAATAAAAAACAACATACAGTGGTACCTTGGTTAATGACTGTAATCCGTTCTACCATTACCGTCGTTATCCAAAGTGCGATTCCCCATAGGATTTAATTGAAAATTGATTAATTCGTTCTGGCTCCTTCCCACAACCGTAGTAAATATTAAAAATGCAGATAAAACTCATAATAAAAGGTCCTAAAAATATGGAATATATCATTTATTTATTATAATTGCGACAAAAAAATTAACATTAATAAAATGAATTGTTCGTGGAAACAGTTTTTAATTATCAATCTTCACCAGAAGGACAATTGGGCTCACTTCGGAGATTTTTGACAAATGAACCCATAAACACTGATCAGCAGCTTATAGATTCAATGATTATTATACAGATGAGATTTGATTTTGCATTTTGATGGCAAACGAAAAGTGACATGCACTGATTTATTGTCTATATCAGGGGTTCCCAACGGGGTCGGTATCAATCCCCTGGGGGTCGATGAAATTTTATAGGGGGGTCAATGATGATCGAGGGGTATTGGGGGTCGATAGCCGCATATGCACCGGTGATTGATTGGCATAATCAAGATCCCATTTTAAGAGGTTTGACTGTATATATACATATAATTATAAAATGTTACATAGCAATTATATGCCATCATATAATAAAATTTTCTAATAAAAGACAGTTTAGTATTCACATATGCCATGACTAAGAATCGCAATTTTCCGTGGCAAGAAATAATAAATTCCGCAATCGTGCAAAATCGTGGCTTATACCCGTTACAGACTAGACCGCTTATAAGTACTTTAAGGTTGAATTTAACGGAATAATGCTTTCCAGACACGAAATATTAAAATACGTTAAGAGTTAAAGTACTTTAAGTTAACGGATGTCCTTAAAGAACTTTAAGAGTCATAAAGTACTTTAGCGAGTCAATAGGTAAGATGGCGGGTCCGCAGACCAAGAAAAATTTTCGGTTCAAGACTGTTAGGTTCTGCGCATTTAATGCTATGAATAGTAAACAGCTCTTATTTTATTAATTTCTTTCGTGTTTTAAGTCAGATAGATTATACGAAGTGTTTTAAGTCAGATAGATTATACGAATCTTAAGAAAAGTAATGATTTTAGATTTTAATGTTTTTTTTTTTCCTCTTTTTTGTGTCGTAGTTTAGACAAAATGGTAGAAGCGTGTTGTACTTCTTAACTAACTCGTTTTTGTGTCTTTAGACAAAATAGTAGAAGCGTGTTGTAAACGGTAGGAGAAACTAGAAATACTATTTAGAATTCCAAAAATACAACTTTGTTTAAAATAAACAAGAATATAATACAAAGATATGTCATTAACTTTGAAGATCATCTTTGTCAGTCAGTGGAAAGAGAGAAATTCTACCACTAGATTGTGCTGTAAAGTTCTGTCGACTTGTTTATGTGGAGCTTAAGCAGAAACTGAAAGCAACCTGAATCATAACTTTGCTCGTTTCAGTTTATGTTATGTTTTGTTTCAGTTTCAGTTTTCAGGTATAGTGGAATCCAAGCCTCAAACTGATAACAACGACTTTCGAGAAGCACTGTAAACATGGCGAAAAGAATGAATTGGACGATGGAAGAAACAAATATTCTAATCAAGATTCTAATAGATATTTGGGAAAACTATTATCAACATTTAAAATAGATGAAAAGAAATAAAAGCATTCTTAGCAAAATGGCATAATTTTCTTTTATTTTTTAAATATTTGTAAGGATGTATTTAAGAAACTCTCTTGCAATTTCATTTGTTCTTGACTAGGAATAATTGAAATAATTCAGGAAAATGGTATTTTAAATCGTCATCCATTATTACTATAGCTGACTACACATTGTTTACAATCATATGTTTATAAAATTTCCCACTAGATGGCGAATACTAACGAAAATTCTAAAAACGTATCTGAAATCAACTTTAAAGTACAGTAAAACCTCGATTTTACAGACTTCGGATTTTACGGATACCATCCCAAAAAATAAAATAAATAATAATAATACAATATTTGCATAAACTGTCTATAGTATAGCTACATCCAGCATTTCTTATCTGCACTGGTGCGTGTAAAATAAAGCACTCATTTATTGCATAATGCGTCATTTTTATTTTAACAACTTACCTAAATTTAATATACATGTATGTAGGTAATTTAATTTAATTTAAAATACTCTATGTAAAAATAATACAGTTTTTAGGCATAAGTCACATTAATTAGTATAGGTATGTTGAAAATGCTAATTAATGTTTATAAAAAAATGTTACTTCGATTTTACGGACTAGTCTTGCCCCCTATAGTCCGTAAAATCCAGGTTTTACTGTACTTTTATGTTAAAATCCTTTAATGCTTAAAGTACTTTATGTTTTTGTGTCTGTAGCAGGTATAAAACGAGTTTTTACAAAATACTGTACTTATCTCTATATTTAAACAAACATTTTCACCATTGAAGTAACGAGAATCTTGATTTATATCATATATTTTCATTATTTTACTATGTTGTTTATCATTGACAATTTTATACTGTAGTTAAATCGCTAATCACGTGACGGATATATTATTATTAACAAAGTGAAACATTTTCTTTTTAAAGAAGAAAATTATTTGCAACTAATCAAAACAATACGTAAATCAGAAACGATACTATTATAATGCTATTTTACTGCATATTTTCATTAAGCATATTGCGTGAAATTGTGAAAAAGTCATAGTTTTCATCGTATCAGATTATTTTCAAATACTGTATAATACCGTAAAAATGTGACGTTCAATACATCGCGTTAGTGACCCTTACATTTTATTTCACTTCGCTCATCTCGTAAAGCATTTATCAATTTTAACTATGGTTTCTATCATGTTTTGTCTACACAACAAACGGATCGGCAAACCCAACAAATTTTAAAAATCGGTTCGGACCAATCGACTGAATGCCGTCACTGCATACAGTACAGTAGATTGTATTTCATAAAATAAGAGCTATATATCAATATTTAAACAGCTAATTATTATTATTTAATAAGTAGTAATTCATCATTTATGCTTCATATATTTAATGTAATATCAGTCACGTGATTAGTCTTAAGTTATTGCTTTTAAACAGCTAATTATTATTATTTAATAAGTAGTAATTCATTATTTATGCTTCATATATTTAATGTAATATCAGTCACGTGATTAGTCTTAAGTTATTGCTTGAGTGTCATCCCGTGATAACGAAACAAAATATCAAAATACAATAAATATATGATTTAAATCAGGACTTTCGATAATTCAATTATTTAAACTTACAAGTTAGTATTATTTTAAAAATATATACAGTGGATTCCGCTTAATTGGGACACGACGGGCCAAGCCATTTTGTCCCAATTAAACGTAGTAGTAATAAATTCTAAAATATGTAATTCGTAGGTAAATAAACAATAGGTAAAAAAAATAATAATAATTAGGTACCTAATTATTAGTATTTTACCGATCTCCTCTGACTTTGTCTTCAATACTGGGCCGCTGATATTCTTGCCCGCTAACTATAGAAATCCATTGATCTAATGCTTCTTTGACTTCTGGATCCTTTCCTGATTTTTCTTATGGACAGTTCCTGGAATTTCTTTCTGTTATGCCCACTTCTTGCACAGTTGCTTTGATCTTCTGGAATTTCTTTCTGTAATGCCCACTCCTCACACAGTTGATTTTCTTGTTAGAATTTCTTTCTGTAATGCCCACTTCTCACGTAGTTGATTTTCTTGTGACTTCTGGATCCTTTCCATCACGCTTTCTTTTGGATGTTCCCGGAATTTTTTCCAGGAACATTCAAAAGAACATACCATAGCGTAGGAGATGCGCTATGGTAGATTTTGGTTTATTTCAGCGAGTCTAAGATAGCTTGTATTAAATGGTAGCTTTTAATTTTATTCAGCCAAGCAATTTTACTTAAGTGTAAAATCCTTTCTTGCTATCTTGGCAAAGATTAGTGTATGTATGTGTAGTCATACTTTCGAAAAATTATGGTTTCATACAAATTCAATTTTGAAAAAATCAATCACCAGTTGAAAAGCTTTCAACAACATTGACTACAGTAATGTATTGAAAACATCCAAATGCAGAGGGAAAAAATTTGCATTGATACAGCTTTATGAAATATAATCACAAAAAATTTCGAGTTATTGAGTTTGGTTTGGTTTGGTTAGTTAGATTAAGCCGCCATATCCTCATGGGATATTCTGTATCTGGCGGCGGCCACTTATAAAACCCATCACAGGCTGGCCAACACCCATGATGGGGTCAACCGGATGGTTGAAGGATGGGGTTCAACGAGCCGGGCCTGGACACCTCCTGAAAAACTGGAGGTGTGGGACCCGGATTTGAACCCGGATCCTCCAGGGTGGTAAGCCAAAGCTTTAGCACGCGGCCATCCGGCCGACTCGAGTTATTGAGAACTGAGTTAAATGTTTTTAATAGCACAAATGCTTTATAATAAAACTTCTAACTTTTCATAACATGTGCTTTTTTTATTTTATTGATTTCTGGAAAATGATTCAAATAAATTATTAGTTTTTATATGTTAGATAACGAAATACAGCATAGTGAATAAATACTGCAACGTTTCTAATCTTATAATGCTGCTAAAAATTAATGTTGAACAATTTAATTTTTAATTGATGTAATGAATTCGCTTTAAAAAATTTTTAATGTCATTTAACTGTTAACTTTAAAAAATGAACAGTTAAAATATTACAATGAGAACTGACAGCTGGATAATCTTATTTAAAAAATGTTATTATATGGTTTTTGTTCGTGCAAAATTCCAAATACAAAATATTCTGAATTTAATATGAGAATTGATTCTACTATTACACTTGAAAAAGTTAAAACTCTATTAAGTAAAAATCAAGTTTATAGTTTTCTGGGAATACAAAGAAAATTATATTCAGCGAATTTATAACTTTATATCTGATTTCAAGATAGAATAAAAAAATAATAGAAAAGAACAGAGATATAAAAAATTTAAAAATTCACAGCATTTCTGCTGTGAATTTCTATCTTCTGTAATAACGAAGTTACTACCTTTGATAGGAAAAGTGTTAATAAGATAAAACTATAATATAAAATCTTTATCTAGGAAATTTTAAAATGGTTTTGAAGATAATTTTATTAATATAAATTCAATAAATATATGATACAATCATGGAAACTACAGAAAAAGTTTTATTTAAATATTGAATATTATTATCTTATTAGAAAACATAAAAATATACTTTTGAAATGGTTTGAACAATTAAAAGTTTTGTTTCAAGAGACTTTTATATATTTAATAATAGGATACAGAAAAAATTCTTGAATATATTGATACTTGAACAATATTTAGATTAGAGGGGAAAAAACTCTTACAGATAGTTAAGCACCGTATATCATACTTAACTACTTTACTGTATTTAACTACTGTAGTTTACTTAACTATCTTACAGATAATTAAGTACAGTAAAGTAGGAACAGTATAATATACTGACATATACTAACAGCATCAGAATGCGAGAAGCAAATCAATATTTAGATATATTTAGAAGTTATATATATATATGTATATATGTGTGTATGTGTATATATTCGCATGAATATTTAGCACAATTCTAGTATACAATTTCTGCTGTCTATTCTACTCTTACAGTACCATCTGGATGAAAAGTTTTGAAATTTATCTCGTTTCATTACCCAAACTGATTAATATAGTATAGTATTGCAAAATATATAAAATATTCATTTTTAATCAAAAAACATTTAATAATTTGCATTTAAAAATATGAAAAATACAGTACTGTATATATAAACTTTTCCTTAAACATGCAAAGTAAATGTAATATATATGATTTTGAATATATTTTAAAAAATTCTTTTCAGACGACCCAAATTTTGAAGATGAGACATACAAATCAATGCAGAAGTACAAGCTTCTAAAAATATTTTTTAAAATATCAGTTCCGTACAGATATGTCTGAACTATTAGGATCAATATAATAATATATAAGCAAAATAGTGGGTATAGAATATTTTTACTTAAAGAATAAGTGGGTATAGAATATTTTTACTTTAGAAATTCCAATCTGACAAATAAGATAACTGTGGGGCAAAGGGACACGCTAATGATATATTTTAGAATATTTCGAATGTGCTTTGTGAAAGCAGGTTCTAATATTTATTATTATATTCGACAAGGTCTAAGCTATTGAATCACCTACCATTTACTTCTGTCAGTAGCGCTAAAATTTTATACTAATTGATTTTAACAAAAAATGTACGTTGTCCGTTTGCCCCACACTATTGGGCAAACGGACATCTGTTTTTTGAATCACTAGTATTATTGAGATAATAGTGGCAAACAAAATATGGATCATTTCCATTTTCTATACATGATACATGATGTCTTTTCAAGTAATAGAGGCATTGCATACAATTTACACTATCTTTATATAACACTCTGTATACCTGGCAAATGTTTTCTTTATTGAGGCTTAAACGAGGTTACAACAGAAATTTATACTACTTGGGTGTCTTTCTCACTGGTAGCATCGACTTTGTTAACTTCAATTTTCTCTATCTTAAAAATCTATGTTTTGTTGAACGAATTTGAGAATCTCTATATTGGAGAAACTCGCCTCCTTAATGTGTTATTTAGAATAATATATGATTTAGCTGCAGTTATTAATAGCATTCCGTCAATTTTAAAAGCTTTTACAACGAATATCACGTTTTCTTCCAACTAATTATCATCGATTTGAATTTCTTTCAGCATTACTAATCATATCTGTAAAAATGTAATTAATGTAGAGAATGCCAGTAAATAATACGCCATACAAGTAATAGAATGCAATCAATACTATAGTCCTCTTATAAATAACATTTAATAAAATACATATTTTAAGCTATAAATGGCAAAAACACACGTGTCCTTTTGCCCCACTAGTGCACCCGAGACGGGGGGAAGTGGGAGCAAATTCCCCGGGTCGGTAGAACATTGAGGGGCCCGGGCCGCTTCCTAACAATAAGAATTTTTTCTACTTTTTTAAATTAAGTAACTGCGCATTACAAGATATAGTGACTCTCATGGTTATTTGTACGAATAGTGAAATCTTTATTTATCCGTAATTAAAAATATATAAAAGTAATTCATCATGTTTATTTTATTATTAATATTTTATTTATCCTGTCAAAAGAAAATTTAGAAAAAAATAGCTTAAAAACTGGCGTAAATTAATTTATAAAAAACATTTAAAAGAAACATCACAGCCTTTTAGCTCTCATGGTTATTCGTACAATGATGTTATTTGTAACTAATTAATACAGCTAGTATTTTGTTGGATATCCATTCTGCTGAATAATGCTCTTAAGTCTCTTTGGCATGTAGTATTTTGTTGGATATCCATTCTGCTGAATAATGCTTTTAAGTCTTTTTGGCATTGATTGTACCAACTTTTCACAATATTCGATTGAAATTTTATTCCATTCATCTACTAATATTCGTTTCAGTTCATTTTTATTAGTAATGTTGTTTTCTGATGATGATGCTAACTGCACAGTCGTGGCCGAATCTCAGTCACCCTATGGACCATTTCACTCCACTTTCCTCTATTGGTAACCGTCTCTTTTAGTTCGTTCAGGTCATGCCAGAATCTTGTCTGATGATATCTAACCAGTGGGTTCTTTGCCGGCCTCTTCTCCGTGAGCCACTGATCCAACCAAGCATGATGTCTTTCTCTAAGGCATTTGCTCGCATAACGTGACCAAAATATGAAAGCTTTTGTCTAGTGATTTTATCTTCTAATGAAATACTTGGGTTGATTCTGTTAAGTACCTCTCTGTTGGTAATTCTAACTGTCCATGGTATCTGTAGTAGCCTCCTCCAGAACCACAATTCAAAAGCATCTATCTTTCTTCTGTCGGTTTTTTTATTGTCCAGTTCTCACAGACGTAAGTTGTGATGGGGAAGACAATTGAGTTAACTAAGGGACATTTGGTTGTAACGCTAATGTCTTTGCTTTTCCATATTTTCCTCATACCAGCATTACAGACCGTCCCAGTGCAATTCTTCGTTTAATCTCGGGACTGGATTCTCCATTGCAATGGATCTTGGACCCCAAGAAAATGAAATCTTGCACAGCCTCGATTTCGACATTGCCAATCTTTATGGTAATTGTGCCGTCACCAGCAGTTGTCATGATTTTGGTCTTTTTGATGTTCAGATATAGCCCTTCGGATTCGCTTGCTTCTTTAACTTTGAGGATTAGCTGCTCTAGATCCTCTTGGCTTTCTGCAAGTAAGATGGTATCATCAGCATACCGAAGGTTATTGATATTCAGGCCTCCGATCTTTACTCCAATTTCCAGCTCATCCAGGTCAAGTTTTCTCAAAATTACTTCAGTATACATATTGAACAGAATTGGTGAAAGTATACATCCCTGACGCACCCCTTTCCGGATCTTGACCCAGTTTGTGTCACCATATGGTGTTCTGACTGTTGCTTCCTGGCCAATATAGAGTGATTATGAGTTCAATAAGGTGCGATGGAACGCCCCTATTTGTCTGAGACAAATCCAGAGTTTCTCATGGTTTATGCAATCAAATGCTTTGGAATAATCGATGAAACAGAGATAGAGGTCTTTTTGGAATTCTCTAGCTTTCTCCATGATTAATCTGAGGTTTGAAATATGATCCCGGGTACCTCTGCCTTTTCTGAAACCAGCTTGTATATCAGGCATTTCCCGTTCCATGATTGATTCTAAGCGTTTCTGAATGATCTTGAGTAGAATTTTAGTTATGTGTGGTAGCTAGGTTAGGTTAGGTTAGGTTAATTAAATTACGCCGCCATATCCTCTTGGGATATACTGTATCTGGCGGCAGGCCATCACAGGCTGGCCAACACCCGTGAAGGGGTCAACCGGATGGTTGAATCACAGGCTGGCCAACACCCGTAATGGGGTCAACCGGATGGTTGAAGATGGAGTTCAACGAGCCGGGCCCGGACCCCTACTGAAAAACTGGAGGTGTAGGACCCGGATTTGAACCTGGATCCTCCAGGGTGGTAAGCCAAAGCTTTACCACGCGGCCATCCGGGCCGACAATTTAGTTCGAAATGTCATTATTACGAAACGACTTATTTATTTCCTGTGTGGTAGCAATGCAATTGTTCCGTAGTTTGAGCAATCGTGTGCATTGCCTTTTTTAAGGATTGGGATGAAAACAGATCTAGCCCACTCTTTTGGCCAGGTGTTTGTTTCCCAGACTTTCCGGAAAAGAGCTAGTAAAATTCGTTTGGGGATGGGCTTCAGCAATTCAGAAGGTAGATTGTCAATTCCAGGTGTTTTGTGATTTGGTAACTGTTTCAGTGCCCATTCAATTTCTTCTTCAGTGATGTTAGGCTCTTGCTCCACCGAATATGTTGTATTTAGTGGAAGGTGGGTGTCACCGGCATACAGCTCTTCGATATACTCTTGCCATCGTTGTTTGACAGCTTCTTGATCATGCAGTTCCTTCCCATCACGGCCTTTGATAGTTGCCTGCCGAGGCATGAAACCAGTACGAGTCTTCTTCACCTGCGCAAAGAGTGCTCTTGAATATCCTTTTTTTCTGGGCTTCTTCAAGTTCTTTGCAATAGTCCTTCCAATACTTTTCTTTATCATGCCTGGCTGCACGTTGAAAAACAACGTTTAGCCTTCTGGCTTCATCATTAAAACCAGCGGCTTTAGCTTTTCGCCTTTGATTAATGATCTAAATTGTTTCTTCAGAAATCCACTTTGCTGTTTTCACTGATTTTTTAAACGGAACATGTAGTTCAGCTACTTTGGTAATGGTAGTTTTAATTTTTTTCCAGAGTTCATTAGGCTCGTTATCAGTGATGGTTAGCTCGTCAAAACTGATACCGCTTTCCAAATATTGCCAGAGATTTTCAATAGGATTGATATCCAGTGATGGGAGTGTATCCAATATCTTTCAACAACTATAAAGCAGCCACTCTCGCAGGATGTATGATTAGTGATTAGGATCGTTATCCTGATAAAACAAAAATTGATCTAAAATTCCCATTTTTTCCCGACACTTTGTTTCAAATTTTGCTTCAAAATGGGGATAACCGATGCCTATCCACCGTAATTTCTATAAATGCAGATTTCCGATATCATGCGCAGACATAGAACCCCATACCATTACTGAGCCTCCTCCATACTTTAATGTAGGACAAAGATTTTCTTTAGCCAATTCCTGATTTGGTTTTTTCCAAAATGTAATTTTTGTTGACGAAAGCAAATTTAATATTTTTGGATCCGATGGAAGAATTATGATTTGGAGAAAACCAAATCAGGAATTGGCTAAAGAAAATCTTTGTCCTACATTAAAGTATGGAGGAGGCTCAGTAATGGTATGGGGTGCTATGTCTGCGCATGCTGTCGGAAATCTGCATTTTATAGAAATTACGGTGGATAGGCATGACTATCTTACCATTTTGAAGCAAAATTTGAAACAAAATGCGGAAAAAATGGGAATTTTAGACTTAATCACTACATATACATCGCGTGAAAGTTGCTGCTTTATAATTGTCGAAAGGTATTGGATACACCTCCCCAATCACTGGATATCAATCCTATTGAAAATCTCTGGCAATATTTGGAAAGTGGTATCAGAAAACATAATATTACTTATAAAAATGAACTGAAACGAATATTAGTAGATGAATGGAATAAAATTTCAGTCGAATATTGTGAAAAGTTGGTACAATCAATGCCAAAGAGACTTAAGAGCATTATTCAGCAGAACGGATATCCAACAAAATACTAGCTGTATTAATTAGTTACAAATAACATCACTGTACGAAACCAGAGAGCTAAAATGCCGCGATGTTTCCTTTAAATATTTTTTATAAATTAATTTATGCCATTTTTTAAGCTAATTTTTTCTAAATTTCCTTTTGACAGGATAAATAAATTAATAATAATAAAATAAACACGATGAATTACTTTTATATATTTTTAATTACGGATAAATAAAGATTTCATTATTCGTAAGAATAACCATGAGAGTTACTTTATGTAGTATGTATGGTTTCGATTATCTTACAGAGAAGAAAAGAAAAAAATTATATATAGACTATATATATATAGGAGCCCCAAAATCTAGTTCGTACCGGCGCCCGAGATTTCTCTCGACGCGTTCCTGTGTACCACAGATATATGTCCGTTTCCCCCACCATCAGTTTTGCGCTTTAAAGTTACAAAATTAAAAATTAAATGGCAACAGCACATTAGTGAGCACGACTAACGATGGGAAAGGCTTTTAAATTACCAAGCTACTAAACATAACATTTTTGAAACTACGATTAAATATAAAACCTTTATTTACTAAAACATAAATTTTACGTCATGGCGAATTTAAATGAAAATCTGTTCTGCCTGATAAAGTTTTTAAGCTTAATTAGACGTTCCTTTAACATTTCAATGGATTCGTTTGGCGAAAAATAAGCATATATATATACAATATATAACATACTTCTATAATATGTAGTTGTCAGTTTTAAATCTTATATATTGCTAATTTCCTTAAATGATGTCCGTTTGCCCCACAGTTACCTTATCTGATAATATATTTTTTTTAATTAATAAGCAGCTAATGTATAGATATCAGTTAATTTTTACTGCTTATAAAAATTTTATAGTCCAAATTAACTAAGATAATAATAAAGCTGATTACATTGACATAATTTTGAAAAATAATTATATATATGTTTATTTTAAATAGTGTCTTTGGATTAATGTAATGATTCTGTAGGCGATTCTAAGCAAAACGATTTATTTTATATAATAATTTTTTTGCTTATTTATAAATTCTGTCTATATAATTAATTACAGTATTGTTAATTTATTATTTATATTATTAATCTGTCACTCATACAATTTAAATATTAATTAATATAATAATTTATCAATAAATTAAAACATATATTTTATTAGAATCACTATTAATAGAATACATATTCTAAAATAGTGATAAAACAAGCTGTTCTGAAAAAAATTAATCTCTTTTCACATGAAATTTTGGAATGTAGGATTAAAATTATTCCATTAATATTATCTTTCATGGCCTAATATCTATAGTGAATGCAGTGAAAATTTATGAAATAATACAATAGTTATTAAATGAAAATCTCAGAAGTTCGAATATCTGTCATTTTTAAATGACTGAAAAGAAAATATTAATTAATATGCAATCAATGTGCTTGATTTTTTGCTAAATTTTATAAAATTTCTAGCCATCTAAAGAGAGTATCTCAGAATATTCTCCATTTTTTAAATGGTTGAAGAGATTGGCTTAAACTGCGGCATTGAAGTCACCTTTAACATCCAAATGACAGAGCATTCTTGCTAATTTACATGAAACTGCACTAATTAGTTTTTAAATTTTTTGTGAGGATTAGTCAGGTATTCAGTAATACTGTTTTTCATTTATTTTCAATATGCTTATGAATTTTTTTATAAATAATTCGCATATTTTAATAAAAAATTCTTAAATTATATAAAATACAGTATTGCTAAAGTTATTATATAATATTAAGTATTATTTTCAATAATGCATCACATGATAGGTATTTGTAATAAAAAAATACTTTCTTAGTTATTGCATAAATTAATCGTGAAATTTGTTTTGCAATCTCTTTATTATTTATAACAATATAAAATTTAACTTCCCAAAAAAAATATTTTTCAAACAAATTTAAAGTTTTTATGATATATATATATACACACACACACAATGTATTTCTATTTTTTTTTTTTTTTTTAATTAAAAAAAATATAAAATAATATATATATAAAAATATAATAAAATATAATATTTTTTTTTTTTTTTTGTACAACTCTTACGGGATACAAGATAAATATTTTAGAGAGAAACTTGCAAAATTTCTTATAATTTTGTGAAAATTTAAATATCACATAAATTAAAAATTAAAATAAATTTATAAAGTTTATAATTTTTTTTATCCATTTTGTTTAGTTTTCTTTAATTCATGGATTTCAAGTTTACTTCATAAATTTATTTAAAACAGTACGTAAAATTTCCTCTTTTCCTTTTACCAACCTCAAAATGGCATCTAAAATATTTAATCATTTACTAATTTTGAATCTTTGTAAATTAGTCAAGTTTTGCATTTTAAACTTTTTAATGAAATGTTTAAAAGTAACATTTTAAACAGAAACCAATTTAAATTCAGATAGTGTTATTTATTCTTTCTCAGAAAGTTTGTTAAATTCCGCGAAAATTTATTATCTAAAATTTTTATGAGATGCTATTTTATGGATGTTTATATACATGTGGGCTATTAGAAATGTAAAATTTATTACAAGAAGAAGTGCATTTATTTAAGATTTAGTTTAAATCTTTAAAAATGTTAAAAAGTTTGATGTTTTATAATATTATTTCAGTATTTGTAGAAAATATGTTTTATGATATTTTTTTAATTTTTTAAGACTAAGAGTTCATTCAAACTTTTCATAATGTAAGCTTACTTTTTTCTTCGATTAAATATTATAAAAATATAATATTAATAAAATATTTATTTATTTCATTTGCTTTCCCGTAATGCATTATTAAAAATAAACCAAATGATAAATCTTCAATTTTTATTTATATATAACAGAAATATAAGATTTGATGAAAACAAAATTATATAAATATGAAATTTTATTGTTTGTTTGTTTATCTTCGTATTCTTATATTCTGATTTCATTTGAGTTCTAAGCTATGAAAAATAATACAAGTAATTTCCACTTTTACGATCTGATTGCATTCTAAACTGCCATTGTCGTAAACAGAATCCTTTTTCCCGTAGGTGTGATAATAAAAATAGTGATTTCGTTCCTGACTATTCGTTTTGCACTATAAAAATAGCAAAATTAACTATGAAAATAGGAAAAAAACTAAATTAAACTCTAATATATACATTTATAAGTATATTTTATAAAAATAAGTATTTAATATGATGAAAAAAAAACATAAAATGCATGTGAAAATTCTTACGTATAAAAAATAGGACAGGAAAATATAAAAATGCAGAAAAATAACTAGAAAATAAAGAATATTGAAGGATGCATTCAATTAAAGCACCAGTTGCTATTTGCTAAGTAATGAGAATAGTTTTCCTATTTGGAATGAGATTTAGATTCCCTGTTGTGCATTGTCGTAAATGAGAATACGGAGGTATGTTTGGGAGTTTTATAAATTATAGCGTATAAAAAAAAATATGATAAATGCGGGTGGGATCATCATAAGTATGAGCTCATAAGTAAGAATTCCCTATATTACAATAAAGGATAATTTCTTAAAAATATTACAAGAAATTAAATATAATTTAATGTAAACGGATTAATACCAATATGAAATTAAACAAATATTATTTATTTTTTTTATAAATTAGCGAATCACGCATTAAACAGTATTTGAAAGTTAAGAATAATATTTCATTATTTTTCATTCAGAACTTTTGATGTATGTATCGAAGATAATTTAAAAATGGCATCAATAATCAACTACCCATGAAAATTTTAATGTGAAATTTAAATAAGTTTCAAGTTATTTTTGTACTTTTTTTTAAAGCAAAGATACGTGTTTTAGATATCAGATATTAAGCTGTAGTTTGATTATTCAAATTTTATAAAAATGTTTTTCAAAACATGTTAACTGAATAATTTTATAATTCATTCTTTGGAAGTTTTATAAACAATTTATATTCTGTTTTGATCAAAACTTTATTAGCTTTTTGTTAAACTGGGAAAAATAAATTCTTACATAGTATAAAAATATTAAAATAATTTAAGATACTTTTAATATTTATTTATCTTTAGAAATATACGCTAGATATCATATTTAATTTTTTATCTTTATAAATATATACAAATTTCTTTAATATTCAAATTATTAATGTTTTAAATTATGCTTAAAACATAACGACTATAAAAACATTTTTGCAATTAATTCAGTTCAAGGAAATATCAAGATTTAGAATATAATTCTCAATATATCTTATCGTAATCTTTCATTAATGATTATAAGAATATGCCAAGATAAATCACAAAGATCGCAAATTTAAATGGGATTCGTAACGAATGATCAGATTTTCAAGAATATTTATGGCATTTTGCATCCGAATATTATAATGTAATAACCAAAATATAAATATATGTCTCCTGAAAGTTATAAAAAAGTATTTCTTATTCCTGTCATGAAAAGATAAAAAATAGTTGTAAGCCTACAGTACAATTTGTTCAACAAGGAAGGAACCAATTTTATTTATTATTCGGTGCATTTTCACTTTAACATGACTCTTGGGTTTATATTAGAAGAACTGTTGTTTTATTGAATAGTCTTTTGGGATGGCCATTATATTATTTTTTCATCTGTCGCTTTCTTAAAATAGTTCTATCATCTGATTAAAAAATAACACTAGAAAAATGTATTTGTTCTTGGTTTCAGGAATTTTCTAGATTCAGATGAATTCTTTTAATATTAACGATTAAAGTTTAATAAATATTAAAATTTTATTCGGTTTGTATTAAAAGTTACTTCGAATTTATCTATTCTTTATTTTTTGATAAAAATATTTTGTATACTTTTTACTGGTATTTCAATAGAAATGCAATTTTTCTTAAACAGATTAATAAAAGTGAAAAAATTTCAATGTATATGTTTAATTTAATACAAAATATCATACGATGGTTATGATTACAACATAGTATGTTTCATTTATATAAAAATTTTTACATTAAAGCAAAATTTTTTATTAAATAAATGATCAAACTTTATTATTATCGACATGATAGTGACATGATAATGATGTGATATGATTATTTTTAGTACATTTTATCATTCAGTAGAAATCAAAAAAATTATGTCTAATTTGTTCAAATCAAATCAAGAGAAACGGTAGTGACCCAAACCCAAGTACAGTAGTCACTGATTGACTATTATACAGGAGTCATTATGTTCGAAATTCAACTCACTGTAGTTTTCGTTCTAAGTCAGATATTATTAATCTGACAATTACATTCGAGAAAATTTTTCAATAGGACACCGACTGTCGAATTTGAAGCTTCAAATCTAATTAATAAAAGAATTAGAGTAGGTTAAAAATAGCAAAAATCGAGAAAAAGGCGTAGTTTTCTTCTCCTCCACACTCTACAGGTCGCATCGTCAACCGATATCGATGAAATTTGGGCTGTAGATATTTCTCAGATTACTTGAGGTCCCTCAAAATTTCAGTAGGATTCGTAACGAATTCGTGTTGTGCTTTAGAAGTTAGTCAAAATAAAAGAGGAAAATGTGGGATCCGTTTTTGAATTAAAAATATAAAGACTACTTAATAATATATTAACGTATTGTTGCTAGAATTTCTCGCTCAGAAAAATAGTTTTTATCTAAAAAATAAATGATATCCAATCAAAAAACATTTAATATGTAAAAATTTCTTATTTTGATATTCATAATTTGTTGACTATTGATTAATGATTTAATAGAATAAAACAAAATTGTCAATCAGAGTAGCCATATCTAAAATTGTAACAAATATTCTAATTCCTTAGTACTGTACTTGACTTATTTTTTACATATTGAATGTTTTTGATAACATTTACGTGAGCTATTGTGAGATAGGTAAACACCAAACAGATATGATTCGATATCGATCGTTTTCTACAACCTTGGTTCTAGAAAGTCTCAATAATATACGCGAATTTCATTCGAATTTGATATTACCTTCAACTGCAATGAATAGTCAGTAGTATTGACCCTATATTGATCACTTTTACTATACTCGATTCTGTATTGGTTCATAATAGCATATGTTAATTTAATTCAAATAGGAAGATATCGTGTTGATATCTGGCCTATAAAGATAATTTTTATATCCATTTTATTCTATCTCTAGATTTGAAGAGTAAAAAAAAACGTTTAGAATAATCATTATTAATTAAATCATTAATCACTCTAACAAATTTATACTTCTATTTTTTCGTACGTTATTGTTATCAAATAAAAACATTCAATTAATATTTTAAATGAGCTTTAAACTTACTGGCATTTTTCAATTTCCTTAACAAATATTTTGCAAAACTTATGATGCATATCAAACATAGGGTAAATCGGGGGAATATGCCGACCTTACTGAAAATTTTAAAAAAATAATTATTTTTAATATTTCAAAAATCAAATCTTTCATTGCTGAAGATTTGATAAATTTGAGAAAAAATTATCATGTATATGATAAATGCATCAAACAAATATAAACTCTTGATAATCTGCATCAGTTATTTCTAAATATATAGTTATATATATGAGTTTGGACAGGAAAGATGTGACTTTTTCCTACTCAAAAGAGTACTAAGATATCAAAATGTGTGTGATCTGTATTAATAAACCCTAGAGTCGGTTTATAACTTTAAACTATACCCTTGTGAGAGTTTATAATCATTACATGGAAGTGTTATCAGGGAAAAGAATTATTGTTGGCTCTAATTTTTTCGTCTTCTTTTCCCACTTGAGTGGTAAGGTTTCATAGCTTTAATGTTTAGAAAGAACTATGAATGAATTAATGAATATCCTTAATCATATAAAAAAAAAGATAAAAAAGATTTATTATTAGTAGAATTGAATAATCTAGCTATTATGAAAAATCCATTCCCATTGACAGAAGAGAAGAGAGGATGGAAATATCTCTGATGCAGTTTTATATTCAGTTTAGAAAGAAAAACTGTATTGAATATAGAATGGAAGATGATGATGATAAATGAATACTATAAGTGGAGAAAACATTGCATCAAAGGAAGCAAAGATGCTTTAAAGAAATAATATGGAAATAAATGTTAATAGTGAAGATGAAGTTTGATTTTGAGCTAAACCTTTATTTTAATATACACTCTGTAGCAAAAAATTGATGCAGTTTTTGCTGTAAGCATATGAAGCAGTGTGTTTTAAATTCTCTCAGTTGCTCATACTACTGATGAATATGTTGTAGAGGCATTTTCATAAATTACTTAACATAATGAAACAACAAAACCAGTCAGATATATCTGTTGCTCAATGCCACACCTTATATTGGCTCCAGATTTGCACTTCTCATGCTCTCAAACACCCTGTGTTCATTGGCAATGAAATTTTAATATTAACATTTGTATATCTAGCAGAAAAGCATTTGCATACTGAGTTTTGCAGTTCTTGCTCTATTTTTTAGTGTGTGCCATTTCTTTTGCAACAGACTATATAAATAAATAAAACAAAAGTCATTATTCCATTCAAACAATCATAAAAGTACAATTTAACTACGTATATATATTCTAACATTATTAGTTATGAAGAAACTACTTACTATCAATGGTGCAGTAAATAATGTAGTACACTAAGTTTAACTACCAAACAATTATAATATAAAGGAAATAACAATTTATTAATAACTGCTATAAATATATTTTGATCTAATTGAAGGAGCAGCTCCACAATCACTAACAATTGAAAGTGAATTTTTTTGATAAATTATATTCTTATTTTGAAATAAAATACAGTGTATTGTGATATACATGGTTAAATTGCTAACCTCTGTCATAATTCAAGCACTTACTTTATTTCAATTCTTTGTGAGTTCCTTGTTTTGTTTTGTGTAATCAACAGACTTGTAAACAGTGCTGATATTCAGCTGGTTACAAGTCTCTTGATATTTTTACACACTGATTCAACTGTTCCAATTGTAAAAATATTTAAATACTTCCATATCAGTTATTAAATACAGATATACCTTGCTAATATGGTGGGCTATGTTTCAGATTACCACTATAAAACAAATTACAACCTTTTTTCATTGACAATGCATATAAAAGCTTAAAAACATATTTATACTATCATTTATTAAGTATGTAATAGTTCTAAGCCTAAAAAAACCTATGCAAAAGTAAAAATAAAAAATGTCACAGTATTGCATTACTTACAAGGGGAGGACACAGCTGACCCCCCACCGATTTTGATCCGCTTAAGTATGGCATTATAAATATCATATGCAATAAACTTGGTAAAATCTGATATATTAAAATCTTTGCAAAAATTTATCATTTGTGCATTTAAAAAAAATCTTCATTTTAAAATATAGAAATTTTAGTAATCTAACTTCTTATTAATCTAAGAATGTCACAGAATGAAAATAAAGAGGACAAGAGTGAGAAGAAGCATAAATATCGAAAATATGATGAAAGTTATTTGGACTTTGGTTTTACATTCACAGAAGTCAATAGTGAAGATAGGCTACAGTACTGTATAGCAATGAGCAAGTAACTGTGGCACATAATTTCAATAGTAAGATAGGTATGGAATGATTGGAACTATGGTGATCCTAGAATGAATATTAAATTTTGTTTCAAATATTTTCTTCAAGCACAAGGCTAGCTCTCACTAACCTAAGAAAATTATAAAAAAGATCAGATGGGTATATAATTAACTTGGTTGCCTGTGATGAGAAATTGAGGGAAAACTTACACATAAAAAAGTAATGGAAAATATAGAAGTAATCACATCTATAATGATTTTTATCAATGAAATTGCTGAATGGATAGAAGAATGTAAAGAGGATAAAAGTGGAAATAGAATATTATATCTGCATATAAAGCAAGAGCTGTGTGAAACTTTGGGTTCAGTAGATGAGAACATGCTATATGGAAGATGTATGAACAATTTAAGAAGTGTATAGTGAGTATTGCAAGAAAGGTAGTTGGTAAAGTAAAAATACAGGCAGTTCTAGACTTATGTAGACTTTATATATATATACTTAGTACTTACAAGGGGAGGACACAGCTGACCCCCCACCGATTTTGATCCGCTTGCATATGGTGAAAATACATCAAAAATGAGTGAATACGTGTCCGAGCTTTTCATTGAATATGGCCTT
>AYEL01087167.1:0-16423 GCA_000484575.1 Olivierus martensii
GTCCTTATCCAAAGAAACCGAGATTACTAGATGATCCTTATTAGTTGATTTTCCACAAATCATGCATTAAACAGTATCCACCGCACCAGCCAGCCAATGCGACCCCTCCGAACAGATCTGGGAGAATGGTTGGAACAATACCTGCCAATTAACGGAGATCGCGCGCGTGTGCTTGTGCTTATTGGCAGTTCAGATGCGGCGTAGGCGTTATCTCGAATCACCATTGGCGTTCAAACAACTATCAGAGAAAGGCATTTTCCGATGCTTAACGACAACTGTAAAATGTGTATACAAGTGCGGGCGCAATCAGAAGCGCGTAGCTACACTTCTGATTGTGCCCGCACGATGCAACGCGATGTATAGCATGTCTAAACACTGCTGACCACTTGTATACATTCCGATGAACGAAGTACACTTCTGATTGTGCCCGCATGATGCGACGCGATGTATAGCATGTCTAAACACTGCTGACCACTTGTATACATTCCGATGAACGAAGTTCACGGTTCACTGATGTAACGGAAATTGGTCGGATGAATCTTAAACGTTATTCACAAAGCGAAATTAATGGGCCTTTAACCAAAAATCTTTTCTGGGATTTGTTGTTTCATTTGGCCCCCCCTCAATCACCCTCCAACGTTTGCGTACTTCTATTGAGGACACCCAGTGAATTAATATATTAAGAATATTTTTCGCGGGTTGGTCATATTTTTCCAGGCACCAGAGGTTGAGAAACACTATGCAGACCAAACTACACACATATATTTGTAACATATATAACATACTCCTTGTAACTATATATATATAATTTTTTCTGTAAATCCTGATATCCTATATATAATTTATATTTATTTATTATCCTATATATAATTTTTTTCTGTAAATCCTGATCATTACTTACTTATCTCTGATTATTGTTTTCAGGTGTCTGGGGATGGATGTCCTCGTTTGGTCCGGGAGCTTTGGTGCGCATCGATGGAAACCTCACAGCCTCGCAGTATTTAGATATTTTACAGAACGCACTACTACCATCAGGGCAGAGCGTTTTCGGCACAGACGCCGTGCCCGTCGTTCACGATCGCTCTCCTGTCCACATGGCCAGGGTCATTACAGAGTGGTTAGAGAGGGAAACCTCTTTGAACATTATTCCTTGGCCAGGGCGAGGTGCCGACATAAACCCCATCGAGAACCTGTGGGCAAATCTGGCTGCTTCAGCCACAACACCGATTCCTCGCACTCCTGACATATTTTTGTACTTTGATTATAGTGACTGACTGTGGACTAAATATCCACTCATGTCTTCTAGAGTAGTAATGACATCTATGGAATATATGCCATTGCTACTCTGGCAAAGCACTGCATGAGTTAGAATTCAGAGATCTTTTGGTTTTGTATACATAAAATACCATAATATGTATTATGATGTTTAATGCAAATAACATAGCAGAAGCAACATGAATAATAAAATTATTTAAAACTGAAATAAAATGAATGATTTTTTATAATTTATTGATCTGTTAATTTTATGTTTTATTTTATGATTAGTTGCAGATAATTGTCTTTTTAAAATATAAAGTAAATTTATGAATAATTAGCACTAATTAGCACAGCTTTCCAAATTATTTAATATAGTAATTAGAAGGCTAGGAATAAGATAAGCACCAAAAATAAAAACATGAATATAATTAAAAAGCATAGTAGTAATAAACAAATTCTTTAGCAGGTAAAGGTTTTGTTTAGTCAGACTTGGTGAATTTTTAATATAATTGAAAAGCATTATATTAGTGAATTGCCATAAAGTGAAATATATCTGTATTATACTAATAAGAATGTAAATAGTAAAAATTAATTACAATAAATTCTATTATTAACAAATAATGTATTTGCAATTAAGTTGTTTTGTCACTGTTTGTGTACAGACTCTTGGCAGCATTGCATTTTCTTTAGGGAAATCACCAGGTTATCATTAATCACAAATTAATAATTATTACTGTTTCTAAATAATTGTTTTCATTTTAATATCATTGTTTCCTTTTAATTATTTTGTAAAATAGTAAGTGTGATTATTGACTAATTTGAGTTAATTTTAGTGCAATAGCCTGATATTTACAAATTTTAAGAATAGAGTATGTATGTATTATATTAGTTATTAAATATTTTGAATATTGGCCTGCCTTGTAACCATAATTATAATAAATGGTGAAACAACAGTCTTCATTATGGCCATAGTTATATTGGTTGTAATTAGTTAATTTAAAATATAATGGGTTAATTAAAAAATTTGATTAAAATAATTAATTAATATTTAATTTAACAATTCTGATAAAATAATTATACTAATATTATTTTTGATATAAATTTTTTGATTTAATTTTGTTTATAAATCCAAAATATATAAACAATTACAACATTTGAATGCTTTTTAACGTTATTTTCTTCTTTAGAGAAAATCTGGATCCATGCGCTCAATACAATGATGAAGAATTATGGAATTCATTAAAAATTGCACAGTTGTATGATCTAGTTATCAGTATGCCTGGAGGTTTAGGTATTTTGTATATACTATGTTTTTTATAATAATTTATAAATAATTCATAGTGATTCATCCTTTTTTATAGGTTATATGATAAACTGGGAAAAGTATTTTATATCTCCAAACATTTTCTTTTACAAAAGATTTTTTTAATATACTCTTTAGTAAAAATTACAAAAATCAAACATTTGTTGAAAATAATTGAAAATAAAATATTTAATAATAAATAATTATTCTGTAACCTTGGCTCTACTTGCATTCTGTACCCTTGGCTCTACTTGCATGAAGTCAGTAGGGTACGTACCCTACTGACTTCATGCAAGTAGAGCCGTTAACAACTCCTTAAGGTCAGTTAATGCAGCGCGCACCTACAAAAGGGCCCCACCATCTTTGATATACTCCGCAATGACAAGGGTAAAAGGTCAAATGATCATAAATCAGGGGTGTACAGTATTCCTTTACAGAACCTGGACGATAACAGAATGGAAGTTTACATTGGAGCTACCGCCCGCAACTTCAAGGATAGGATTGCAGAGCATAAAGACAGTATACGCAGGGGAGAACTTAATATGGCCCTAGTCCAAAGGGCTTCTGAGAAAAACACTAATATTCTATGAAGCGACGCTACGGTTGTAAGAAATGTACTTGACCGTAAGAACCTATATTTAGCTGAAAAATTGCAAATAATCCGAAGTAATGAAACCGATAATGTAATTAACGGTAGACAGGCTGATGGGTTCAGCGATGCTTGGAGATATGCCGTTACGAAAGAAGTTTAATCTTTATTATTATTCCTCCTCATATAAGAGTAACTTTAACCGATTTTCAATGTCCACGAAATATTTTTCGTTTTTTGTGTTTTTAATATTTTAATTCTGTAATAATATTTGAATGTTAAAGGATTTTCGAACTCAGTTCTATTTTATGTTCCATTTTAGAACTACTTGTATTCTTAAGCATTGTGTATGTGCTATATGGTTTTGTTACTGCAGATGATACTTTAGGCATCGAAAACGTTTTTATGTACTGTTTAATAAAAGAATTTTGTTAACGTCACTGCTAAGAGTGCTCTTCCTCCAGACTGTATTATGAATTAATTGTGAAATAATACAAATCGATATTTGCGCAAGTCCATTACATAGCAAGACCGAAACGATGATCTACTACGAGGAGGCAAGAATGTTACAAAGGTGTTCATGCGGATGTAATGAATTGTAAGCAATGGCTAGGTACACTACAACTGAAAAAACTGATATAATTAAATGGATTTTGAATGGATGCAGTTATCGACAGGTTTCAAATCTATTTGCATTGAAATATGATACTCGTCCGCATCCAGCAATTTCAACAATTAGTGAAATATTTCAGCGTTTTCAAAATACAGGGAGTGTTTGTAATCTGAAATCATCAGGACCACCTGTTTCAGTTCTAAATGAAGAAAATGTAATTGCAGTTTTGGCTGCTGTAGAGAGTAAGCCGGAAACAAGCATTCGACAGTTAGAGCAGAATAGTGGAATTTCACGTGGTAATAGTGCAGTAATAATTAAACGTGTTTTTTTTATTCTGAAATATTCGACGAATTTCTTTTCATTTTCAATCAGTCGTGGATATAAATGGTGAAATTCGCCTTTTGTAATTCTTTCTTCATTTATATTGTGTACCCAGATTCTTTTCTTTTTCTCTTTCTTTAAAAGAAACCACTTCAAAGCTATATTGTCATCTCATATCAATTTGCGTATTTTGTCAGACGTCATAATGAACGTTTCGTCGAAACGACAGACTGACACGTGTGTGGCCGTGTGGTCGCTGAAAGTCTCGTATTGTCTCGCAGCGCCTCGCTGCGAGTACTATCTCATCGTACTATATCTGCCCGTACCCTAAAGCTAGGTTGACACGATCAGAGTACACTCGGACCGAGTTCACGCGGACGATGCGCGCGCACCCACTCGGACGCTACTCGGACCGTTTCATCCGAGTAGAGTAAACTCGGACGGCAACCAAAATACTCGGACCGATCAGGAATTTATAAAATACCGCTTCGGAACAACGATGAAAGTAGGGAGGAAATATATATAGGTGCTACCGCAAGAAATCTAAGAGACAGAATAAAAGAGCATAAACAAAATATCCGCACAGGAAACCTAACAACAGCTCTTTCAAGACGGGCATACGAAGCAAACGTTATGATAAAATGGGAGGAGGCTGAGGTTATTAGGACAATAGCACACCCAAATGAGTTGTATACAACGGAGAAATTAGTCATTTACGAGAAGAGTAGGCACGAAAACATAGTAAACGAGAGAGATAAAGAAGGGCTCCCAGCAGCCTGGAAATATGCCCTAACTAACTGAAAAGAAAAGCACTTTAGAAAAAACGTATTGAACGACTCCTAATTTTGACCTTATAATTTTATTTATTTTTTGTAAATTTTGTTTTTATTTTCTTAACTGTAATGAAATAATTTTTTAGCGGTATTCCTAAAACATAAATAGACATTTCTATGTTTGTAAATTAGATCTGTTCTAAAAATAGAACAGAAACGGAACTCCTCAGTTGTTCCTTAACATATATTGTTAGAATATAAGAATGATCTGTGAGTTGATAATGGCCTTTAAAAATGGCCAAAAGCATTCTCTAAGTTAAGTTTTAATGAATAAAGACTTTTTTGGACTGCTCACAAGTGCTATTATTTCATTTATTATTGTATAACCTTAAAGAGCAGCTTGTTATTATTCTATTTCATGTTTTCAACTACTATGTTTAAATCTTTAAAATTAATTAAAGTCCAAGCACTAACAGCAGTGTAAAATTATAACTCATTTTTTTATTGTCTATTAAAAACGTTTTTGGTCATTTTTAATTTGATCTTCAGTTAATTCTTTATACATACACTGAATACAAGAAAAAGTTTTTGAACAAAAACAATATAGAACAATAACTGAAACTATTTAAAAAAAAAAAAAACAAAGTTTCATTTTTCACGTTACCATGGAGTCCTAAATTATGATGTGCAATTATATTTATTTTGTTTTACTGTTTACTTGGTTTTTTTTTTTTAACTTATGTTTCAGGCTAAGATTTTATTTGATTATAAAAATTAAATGATCTCCGTTGTTTAAATAGCTCCTCTTTTAGGGAAATTTCCATGTTATGGCCAGCTCTTTACCCGGATATTCATTTATCATGCTTCCGCTTTTCGATCGTCTAATAATTTCTAGCGTTTCATTAAATAAACCCTCAGTTTTGGTACTACACGGTTTTATTACCTTTGCTTTTTCCCACTCCACTTTGATATTTTCTTTGTATACCTTTCTGCTTAATGCTTTGTTCATTTTGGCAGTTTTTATATCTCTTTTGTGTTCCTGTAGCCTCATTTCTAGTGATCTTGTTGTCATCCCTATATACTCTTCTTTTTTTGTCTTTATCTAAGTTCATTACTGGGACTATATACACTCCTGGTTTGTCTTTGTTCTCAGTATTGTCTTTATTGTTCTTAAAGTGTGTATATATCGTGGGATTTCTTTTTGGGGCTAGCCTTGTCTTCATCTTTCTTGGTAGAGACCTTATTATCGGCAGTTTTGAAGCTGGGTACAGAAGCGGAATGTATCTAGTAGTTTCTACTTTATTGTCTATTCTGGTTTTTGTTTCGCATTTCAGTAGATTCTGGAGGTGATTGTATTTTCATTTCTACCTGTTCTTTAGCCTTTCTTAAATAATTCTTATTATTCCCATGGCTCTCTCCGATTTTTTCTATTATCCTGTATTCTGTTTCCTTTGCATTTAGATCTGAGGAGTGAGTTATTGCCCTTCTGTTTAGCTCCCTAAGAACCGATTTTTTTGTATGCCTCTGTGTCTTGCGACCATTTTGGGATGATGACTGGTATAGTATTTGGTTTTCTATATAGCTTAGTTTTATAGGCACCTGCTTCTACAGTTACTTCTACATCCAAATAATGCATTTTCATATTTGTTAGTCGGTCTTGTACTAGTTTTAGCTCTAATGTTGGTATATTAAAACTATCTTGGAGGTCTTTGATTAGTTTTGAAAAGTTATATGAACTGCCTATAACACTAATTTAATAACCTATAGAGCACACTTGGCAGTAGTGAGTTCAAAGTAGTTTATTTCACAAACAAAGTACTTTCGGGTCTATCGACTAGACCATCTTCAGCGTTACACTAACTTACAAAGAACGTAAAAGAATATAGAAGTCCTCAAAAACAATTATATTATATAAATTTTGATTCAAACTGTTTTTATGAGAACAAAATTACAAAAAATATCTTGCATGGTCTTAAATTGCGGAAATAAAAATGATAGAAAAATTTAAACAATATTTACTATTACGATTGAATATTATGCGATATTCGAGATCGTATTTTTAAAGGTAAGATCAAGATCAGTTAAACGGAGTAGTGTAAGTTCTTAGTTGGGGCAGGTGAATTAACGGACTTTTTTATTATAAGATAAGCGAAATTTTGCAATTTGATATTGTAATAATCTATAAAAGTTAATGCCAGCCTATCGACATAGATATTGCACAATGACTGATGAAATACCAGTATTTTCATCAACCTGCGTCGCGTCTGAACAGCACAACTTTGACAGTACCTTAAAAAGACAAGAGTTCTTAGGATAACTTCATATTAGGGGCTGTTTTTTTTGGTAAGTGTGAAGAATATTAATTAAAATTTATACTAAATAAACAATATTTTTTGATATTTTAAAATTTATTGAGAAAAACCCTAGAACGCTCTTGCCACATAAATACTGTTACATGGGGCAAGTGCAGATCATCAGCTTGGGGTAAATGCGTATCAGGTTGCTCTAGCATCATACCACGTTCAGTTTTATTGTTTAGTGTTCTACAATTTAACTTGTTTATTAGCTTTTATTTCTTGCATATAATATAGTTCGCAGCTACATCAGAAAAAACCAGCAGGTGCGATTATTCAAAAGAAATGAACGAATGTGAACATTATCTAGATGGCGATTGATAAGTACAAAGATATCAATTAAAATTTTCATGTAAACCATTTTTTATTTGATAAAATCATTTTTTAATATCAAATAACAAAATGTGTACTTTGTTACTTTGAACAAAAATAAAATGTGATGTAAAATAAATAATGTGTGAGGGAGTATAGTGTAATAAAACAAAAATATAAAGTAATATAAGTACACAAATTGTTATTAAACTATTTGTGTACTTATATCACTTTATATTTTTGTTTTATTTCACTATATCTCCTCTCACATTTCAGAGTTCAATCCTTGTTTTTTTTTTAACAAAGGATAACTCTAAAACCAAACAACCTATCTTAATCCGGTAAACAGCATTTTATAGTAGATTTGTTCATAATTCTGCTCTTGCCAATTAGCATGCATAAATAAACTTTAAAGCGTTTTTAACTTATACATATACTCTTACCCCGTTTCCAGATAAGTGCAGGGTAGCTAACATTTTGTACAATTTTGTTACAAGGATGAATTAAACAGAACTTGCTGTGCAATACTATTGGTAACGACACTGTTAAATATTTATACGATAGATTAAAATACCTTCGTTTAAAGTCCAACTTTACAAAAACCAGTCTGCACTCACTTCAGTCAGTTTTATATGAGATAAAAAGTATTAAGAAGAATTAAAATATATTTTAATTTCTTTATTTTTAAAAATACAAATATAAGGTGAAAAAGAATTTATCCCAATCGTCCAAGTACTTTTCGCGATTTATCATCTTCCATTTTTTAAACTCGGATTCCGTCATATATGCAGTAGTATTTTTACGAATTTCTGCAAGCTTATCAGGTTTCTTGATGTCAAGATTAGCTTCAAATATATAATGGCTGTTCTTTTCCAGCAATACTGGTTTTTCGAATTTCATTATTCCAAATAATTTAGAATAAAGTCGACATTTTTTCATCTTTTCATTTTTTGTTAAATTCCTTCCATGAAAATTAACAAGTACATGCTCATTAGTATTAAAATCAACTGGTATATCAATTTTTGTGATAAAACAATCTTCATATACTATTACTTCACAATAAAATTTAGATCCTTTTATTGTAATATCGTCAGTAAAATTTACATTACGACGATTCTTGTATTCGTATAACTTAGCATCAAGTTGATCAGTTCTCATTCGGGTTTCCCTACAGATTGTTCTTGGTAGAAGCACCATGTCATTATTCTTATGATAGTGGCGAATTCCTTTAATTTCTTCAGATGTTAACAAATCTAATTTGAATACACGCGATTCTAACTTTGACAGAGGAATCACTAAAAATCTGATGTATGGAATAAATGGTTCCATTACATTTCTGATTTCATTTTCTCCTTTTCTCATTTTGAGTGTTGTTTGCGATTTCTGCCGACTTCTTTCAAGACTCCTCATTTTGCTCCATGCATAAACGGCCAAAAGTAGGTGTATTTCTTTTATAGACCTGTATATTGGTCGAGAGAGATATCTATATATTGTGACTTCTTTACAGTACAAGAACTCCTTTCCGGAAAGTATCTTTTTATAATCTTTATCAAACATTTTCCAACATGGATATTGGAGTACATCATCGTTGTGCTCGTAAGCAAATTCATAAATAGTACAGACATTGTTATGTTTTATCTTAGATTCTAGAAATTTTTGGCATTTCTGTATTATTATGTCAATTTGAAATTCCATTCCCAGTTTGTAAAGTACGAAAGCGTTATCGACTGAAGTTAAAAGAAGCAATCCTATTTCTATGAAACTAAAATTTAAAAATTAAAAATAAGCAAGAATATTCTGCTAATAACGATTATAAAAGAAGTATTTAGCTATTTATGTAATGAATTTTAACAAAAAGTGACGTTACTTACGATGCAAATTGAGCAACTACGTCGTGTGGATATGGTAACTCAAGAATCATGTTTGAAGATCCAGCAACTGACGAGATGTTTGACCGTAACGTTGGACACAAATCGATAAGTTTTGATTTTGAAACAGCAATTTCTTTATCAGGTAAACATTTGATATATACTAAATAGGAATCTGCCGCCATTTGGTATGGATTATTAATGATATTATGACATAAATTTTACTTATGTTTAATTCAAGAATTACTTGATCTAAAATAATGCGTTATATTGTTTAATTTTTATACAATTGTGAAAACAATCCTCTAAACTTGTCTGATTAAGATCTAAAAATGTAACAAAAATTTTCGTGTTGCTTTTCTGAGATTGAATTAATTAATCGAATGTTTTAATTTATTCAAAATTTTATATCACGATTGTTACAATTTAATATTATTTATATCCATTATAATTAACGATTTTAAAATTTTACTGGATGGTCCCCTCTTATGGCCATTTCCAGCAAAAGCGTAGCAACTGAAGTGGGGGTCTCGTGGTATAATATTCGATATTGGAGTAATATACTATTTTTACTAATTATTAAAAGCTGGTCATCACAGTTATTTACATAAATGGAATACGTCTGACCACCAAAACAAAGTCAGTTTTCTATATTGTCGAAATTACGTTCGCATTTGCCATGAATTGTTCTATGAATTACGCTATATATAAATATATTTGTAAAAAATTTATAAAGAAATATTTTGTTCACATTTTTGAAATGCTATTTTGCAATTTTTCCTCGGTTACAATGGCTGTAATTGAAGAGGGCACAATCAGTACTGATATTTTGAATACACCTTAAAATGATGGTGTTTTTCTTTTAGTATGACTGATTATAAAAATTTAAAAATATATATATTTGTAAAAAATTTATGAAGAAATATTTTATTCACATTTTTGAAATGCTATTTTGCAATTTTTCCTAGGTTACAATGGCTGTAATTGAAGAGGGCACAATCAGTACTGATATTTTTAATACACCTTAAAATGATGGTGTTTTTCTTTTAGTATGACTGATTATAAAAATTTAAAAATTCTGTATTTTGTATGATTTTTTTTGTATTTTTTACGCCCCTTTCCAATCAGGGAGATTACTGAAGGGCAGGCCCAATTCCAATCACGGGATGCACCTATCTCCGTGGAGGAGGCCGGATGATGAAGGAGGGGGATCGCCGGGCTGAGCCAGAACCCCGAAAAAACTTTTCAGGAGATACCAGACCCCCACGGGATGCACCTATCTCCGTGGAGGAGGCCGGATGATGGAGGGGGATCGCCGGGCTGAGCCAGAACCCCGAAAAAACTTTTCAGGAGATACCAGACCCTGAAAGCGAACCCAGGATCCTCCTGCGTTTGTATGGTATGTAAGTATCGAATTTTGGATTCTATTGTACACTCTTTTAAATAAATGTTTTACATGTATCACTTTTTTAATTAATCCAAAGTGATGCCCTTTTTTAAGGACCACAGACTTGTAACGGGCCCGAAAATTTCTCTAAATGGAAATAAACTTTAAATCTTTTTAAACCTGATAGGATTTGATAAAGCATTGCTTAATAACAATTCATAATCATGTAATTGTATAATATCGTTTTAATAAAATATTGGATTTGTAATGGCTAAATAAGATGATAAAAGGCTAAATGTTTGAAGGTTATATTTCAAATTTCCTGCCATTTACGGAGATATTTATTGTAATTTAGTAGCTACGGAGATGATAAAGCAACTATCACATTTATGCCAATTTTCCATTAGATTCTGATTGATAAAATAATTTGAGGAAATACCATTGATTCGATTATAATGCGAATTACTCATTGCTTTATCATTTACTTTATGATCATATAACTACGTTTTATATAAACGATGGCTACATTAGCTTAGTGTAGTTAAGCCACGATATCGGACAAGGGATAACTTTATCAAGTGCTGGCCATTTGTAGTGCTTTTCATAGTTTGGATAACACCATGATGGAGTCAATCAGAGGGTTAAAGGAGGAGTTAAACAGGTCAGGAACAGAATTCTCCAAAAAAATCGGATATGTATGACACAGATTTTAATTTGAATCCTCAGCTATGGTAAATTACAGCTACGGCCCACCGGTCGAATTTATATAACAGAATAATGACAGTATGATAAATCGAATAAGTTTTTATTGACATTTTATAGTGAATCGGAGGGAAGTTGACCAACTTTTCCTTTCTGACCCTAAAACACATATATTAAATTTGAATATTTTCATTTCATATATTTTTTTACTTAAACTTACAAGTGTTTTTGCATATATGACTCAATCAAACTCTGAAATAACAATCGGGTCATGATTTATAATTTAAAAAAAGTTACTAATGTTCGGGGTAAGATGCCACTGCGTTTTTGATAATATTCACTTTAATAAATAGCAAAAAATGAACTATACTCATCCAATAAACTTCTTGTTCATTAAACAATGAATATTTTAATATAATAAACAATTTTTTTATTTTTACTGTATTTAACATTATGTGTATGAAATAGGTAATTTAAAAAAGTGTACATGCGTACATGCACTGCCGCTTAACTAATGAAAATTTAGAATCAATCTTGCGTTTAGCTATTGCAAATGTCGAACGTAATATAAAAAATTGTTAAATCAATGCAATACCACGCATCCAATTAAAAATTATTTGTTTATTTTTTATGTTTCTTTATAACATGTAATTAACAAATATGATATGATATATAACTTTTGTAGTTTTTGGCGGCCCTCTTACAAGCTACAGTGAGTCTATGTAAGCTTGGTCTTAACAAATCTATGCACCCCTCATATAAAACAAGTTATTCCAAACACTTAAGAAAATGGATTTAGCAGTTTTTTTTAAGCCCTTCATATACAATTAGTATTAAACATATAATGAATTATTTACTGTGTGGTCCCATGCCATATTTTTTATCATCATATTTCTATAATCTGTTTTTTTAATATTCTGTAAGATAGGTGTAGGCCTATCATATATCTGTAAAGCATTGAAGCAATTTATGCCTCCTCTGATTATATATTATGCTGTAAGTTTTAAACTTTCTTCGAACCAAAGACGTCTGCTTGTGCCTAATATATGTTCTTATCATTTAATTTATGAAAACAAATTATAAATACAGAAATTTTGGCATCTAATCCCGAAGCAAAGATTGCCATCTTTGCCGTTGATCAGGATGAGATGCAACTTTTAATTACCTGATTTAAAATGGCTAAATTATAAACATATGGAAAGCAAAGTATTCTTTAAAGTATCCATTACACATTAAATATATTAATTTTTACTATGCTGATATTATTACGATTAATAATAACATTTCAAAAAAATGACTCTATAAGTTTTGATGAAAATTTCGACACTCATTGGGAACTTTTAGATTTCCCATGCGAGTAATTGATAATCTGATAATAATCATCTTCTATATTTTTGGCGGGCTTATAATAGGTTATAATAAACCACCTTTTATTGCCACCTGTTTAAATACTAATGAATTAGAGACAAATAAGCTGCAGTTGTTTCTCGTTATTCGCGGTAGTTACGTTCTGTAAATTCTTCGCGAATACTCATTGTGCCTATGGGAAATATAGAGTTAGGTTCCTGTAAACCTTTCTTCCCAACATTTTCATCCTTGCTTTATGTGTGTTTTTTTGTTTAAAGACACCCATACATTGTCATCCTTGCTTTGTGTTTTTTGTTTAAACACATCTTATTTAATAAGTATCACAGTACTTAAAAATAATTATCGTATATGCAATGTACAGTTCTATATACAGTATTATAATTATAGTAATCTTTATTTAATTTTTTAAAGCACTATGTTAATAAATAAAATCCCATTTTGATGGGTAGTTGTTTGATGTTGCAGGATGTTTAATGTGGCAGCGGACAGATTGTCTTCATGAACTGCGTCAGCCTTGTCTGCGTCGGTTTTCGTCTCGAATCTTCTAAAATCTCGGCGTAAGGAGCAAATGAGCTGGAAGTTAGGCGCCTAAATTTGAGGCTGCGTTCAAGCATAAGATCACATTCTTATGTGGGACCTGCGGATGATATGAACAGGCTTTTGGCCTACCTGTGGTGGCCAACGATAGGTAATAAGACTCTTCCGGCAAAACGATACAGAGATTACATTTGGTAACAAATAACTTTCATTATTAGAGAGAGAGTATTTACATTGGTAACAATATTTTCGTCGCTCAGTGGGAGTCCGCGAATAAGCGCGAAAGCTTCGCGAAAATCGATTTTGTAGTTACAAATAAATTTTCGCGAATAATGAAAACTGACTGTACTTCTTCCGATTACCATCTTTCCCCGATTTATTCTATTATAAATAAATTCAGAATTATTTATATAAATAAGAGAAAAAATATTAAATAGAATTAAAACAAGTTTTATTTTACAAATGTAATTAAAAATATAAATACAAAGTGAAATAGAATTTATCCCAATCGTCATGATACTTTTTGTCCTTCCATTTTCGAAAC
Source organism: Olivierus martensii (assembly GCA_000484575.1). NCBI lineage: Eukaryota > Metazoa > Arthropoda > Arachnida > Scorpiones > Buthidae > Olivierus > Olivierus martensii. The sequence continues at coordinate 13,929 of AYEL01087167.1, forward strand.
TCTGATTCGGTCACAAATGAAGGAGCAAACTTGTTAATTTTGATAATGCTATCAGGTTTCATAACATCAAGATCAGCTTCGAGTATATAATGGTTGTTTTTTTCCAATAGTACTGGTTTTATAAGTTCAATATTTCGAGATAATATAGTAGAAATTTCAAATTTTTCCAAGATTTCACTTTTTGTTATATTTTTTCCTTGAAAAGTAACAATTATTTGTTCTTTAATGTTAGTATCTATTGGTAAATGGAGTTTTGTGACAAAACAATCTTCATGCACTAAAATTTCACAGAAAAATTCCGAATATTTTACTGCAATATCGTCCGAAAATTTCAAGTATCGACGATTCTTGTATTCGAATAAGGTAAAATCAAGATCATCAGTTCTCTTCCTAGTTTCCTTACAGATTGTACTTGGTAATAATGACATATCTCCATAATTATGATAATGGCGAATACCTTGAGTTTCTTCGTATGTTAAGAGTTTTAATTTGAAAACATGTTTCTCTAATTTTTTCAGAGAAATTACTAAAAATCTGATAAGTGGAATAAAAGGTTCCATCAGATTTCTGATTTTGAGTGTTTTTTGAGATTTGCGCTGTCGTCTTTCATCAAATTTCTTTTTGCTCCACAAATAAACGGCCAAAAAAAGGTGAATTTCTTTTAAAGATTTTAAAGTATATTTGGGTCTTGACAGATATCTATATATTGTTATATTTTTACAGTGCAGGAACTCTTTTCCAGAAAGCACTGCTTCGTAATCTAGATCAAAGCTTTTCCAACAATAATATTGCAATTCATCATCATTTTCTTCGTAAGCAAACTCGTAAATCTTGCACACATTATTATGCATTAAGTTACGTCTCAGAAAATTTCGGCAGTCTCGTATCATCGTGCCAATTTGATATTCTTTGCCCATTTTGTAAAGGACGAAAGCATTATCGACTGAAGTTAAAAGAAGATTTCCTAATTCTATGAAACTGTAACCGTCTTAAAATTAAAATTGAGCAAAAAAATTGAATCATTTAATTAAATAGTATTGAATTTAAAGGAAATTAAATTACGTACGATACAAACTGAGCAACTATATCGTAAGGATATGGCAACTGAAGAAGGAAATTTGAAAATCCACTGGAAGATGAAAAGTTTGAACGGAACATTGGACATTGATCAATCAGTCGGGATTTTGAAACAAATATTTCTTTCTCATGTAAACATTTAATATAAACCAAATCCAAATCTGGGTCCATTTATTATAGATTAATGGTGTAATTTATGACATTTTAATTCACTCAAACAATGATTTGTTGAGAAATAATAGTGTTTTATTGTTAATTTTCTACACTATTGATTAGTCAACTAAGGCTGAAAAATTATAATGAAGACTTCCAGGTTTTATTTTTCTTATAATTACCTGTAGTTCTTAGTTTACAAGTTCTTATTTTACAAGTTCCCGGATTTCCGAGATTTTTAAATACGAAATATTAAAAATTGGAAAATATGAATATTAATTGCAATAAATTAATGTTATACATTTATAGAAAAGGTGTTTGAACTATGCAGTACAGTGTAATTGAGTGTGTAGCAAAAAATCAGTTGTCTGCTACCAGTGCCGGATTTAAGCCGATTGCACCGATTGCACCCAATCGGGCCCCGCGCTTGAGGTTTACTGTTTGAAAAATACTTCGGTCCATTTTATGTTGGTACCCCTACAAGATTCATGCAACAGTTGAAATTGCGAGACTCGCATGAACAAATGGATTTTGTTCATTGGTTTTTGCCAATAATGGATGTTGAAGACACGTGGCCTGGGAATATTCTATGGACTGTACTCCATATGTGACAATTCGGAGCATTTTTCATTAACAGGTGCAGTGAATATGCAGAATTCCCGCATATAGAATACATCGCATTTGCATGCTGTGTAGGAACGACCATTGCATTCGGTCTATGTAACTATATGGTGAGGATTCACTGTTAATCCCGGCTAGGGACGACGAAGATTGACGGGAGGACCCGACTTCATGATCATGATAAATGTTTTCAAGGGGAGATTTGAACCGGGGTCCTCCAGAGTAGAAAGCGGAAGCGTTTCCACGTAGCCAATCCAGCCGACAAAAATGGGTCTTTATTTATAAATGTTACTTATTTTATTTATACATATAAGCCGTATTTTGAGGGGCCCCGCGAAAAATATTCCAATCGGGCCCCGCACTAACTATATCCGGCACAGTCCTTGATTGGAACTACTACTGTATATACTTGTACTTAATAACGTAGCAGTTTATTTATCAAAGTTTAGTGCAAAAGAAAATAAATTACATTTCATTTTACTCTACAGTATATTTTTTGAATTGCAGGATAATGTCATAGGTTTCTCATTCAATGGGAGGCTGGCAGCATTTATTCTGCAATCCTGCCCACGTGTTCATCGAAAACACCCTTGTATGTTAGCAATTTCAGTCCAATTTATTCTCTATATAACAACCATTTTAAG